>WSTG01000375.1:0-19573 GCA_019616325.1 Ceratobasidium sp. 394
TAATGACCTCAGACTGACGTTACCATCCATAACTCTCTATAGGACCTTAGGAATTTCTAGGACAATATGTACCCGCTTTTTGTGATCGAGATTCGAGGCTTCTCCCGCCCGGATGTTACCGGCTTCGTCACCCCTGCGCGATTGCACCTTCGACGTCATGTGGCGGCAACAGCATACTACACCAGCGTTAACCAGCGCTTTTTTTGGCCCAGGACTGGCTTGCTGTATTATCAACACGGTAACAACGATGCCGACGACTAAAATCTAATAATCGTCAGTGGGGAGACACCCTGTTCCTAGAAGCCCGAGTACTAAGTAACCAAAGAACATAGCGGCATATACCTCAAAAACGTTCACCCACCCCTTCTCAACAGATTCTTATGTCAGCACCCGTGAAAGGGCTTTAGCCCGCTGATGGCGGGTATAAGAACCACCCGGTCAAGATGGTGCCGAGCCCCAACGGCATCCGAAGAGTCTATGTATGCGCTTCAATGAATCAAGAATGACTGTATTCCGATTTAGAAGCTGATCACGACTTCGTTCTTCGAGCTTCCAAGTCCCGTGCACAAATTTGATGGCTTCACATGCTGCCCGTAGTCATTTTCAGCATGTACATGCCTGGATGTATGTGGTTCATGACGGTATACTCTTTGGCGTGAAATCTCGAGGTACACAAAGCGGGATTATGATGTACGTTTGAGGCGGAGATGCGGGGGTTGTCGCTTGTACGTGTGTGGTCACCTGTGGGGCCACAAAACTATAAATGAAGCAGAGTTTCGGTGGTCAAGACATCATCAATCGTTCAACCAATCGTCTGCATTACCTTTTATAACTATGAAGTTCTCTTTCGCTCTCGTCGCTCTCTTTGCCGGCTATGTTTTAGCCGCCGACATCCCTCCCTGCGTCGATAGTTGCTCTAAGGAGGCCGCCGCCTCGAGCGGATGCGGAGACGGGTAAGCTTTCGTAGCGCTCGTTGCTGCAGATGTCGATTTATGGAGCCTTTCCTCGGGATTTTAGCCAAAGCAAGGCTTGTGTGTGCGACAGCGAGCCCTTTAACAAAGCTGCTGAGAGCTGCATCACGGGCAAGTGTAGCATCGACGATCAGATTGCAGCTCTCAATCTCAAGAACCAGCTGTGCGGTACTCAGTGTGAGTACTCTTTAGAGAATCGTTCATCCATCTTTCTTTTGTTCAGGTCATGTTATAACCAACGTCTCTTCTAGAATTTGTCCCCTGCTTCTCGGTGCGCCAAAGTCTGGAGATAGATGCAAGCTGTTGTGTATGTTTACGGAATTGCCCAATGAACGTATTCTGATATGGCAACCGGACGCGAAATACATGTTAAGGTACGGCCTTTGAATTCACACCAGCGATGGCAATGGCTTCACGTAACCGAAGCATGATGGTAGGTCATTCATCTGTGGTGATTTAATTGGCGCGTGAGCAATACCCAGGGGTTAGTACTGTATAGCACCGAACTATTTACGTGGGTAGTTTCAGCGACCTATAAGAACTGAAACACCACGGTTGCTTAGAGTCGGCATCCCCTTCTTATTTGGGTCCTACTGGCTATTATGTACGAGCTCGAATGAACTTGTGAAACCGTTGCAGTTTAGCCTAACGTTGTCAATGGCTAATTGGCGCTGTGCTTCAACTTGGTTTCGCTATTTGTTTACGGGCGTCCCTTGACTGTATAAGTAGTACCACACCCGAGCACGCAACTCACCCCGTGCCTTGTTAATGCTTTATCCTTTCGCCAGCATGCGCATATGTCATGGCAATTGTTCCCGTCTGGCTGAGCGTTTCCGCCTGTAGACTCGCTTGGTACCTCACCAGCCGCCGACAACAACCGACGGACCTACATTTCACCGACTTTCTTTGACACTTTCGTCTCTGGTTCCCCGCGCTCTGGATTTAACCAAAGCACCGCCATCACCGTGCAACTCGGTCCAAACACCGGCCTTCCACGGGTTCAGCGCTTGGTGAGTTCTAAATTTAGCTTATGTCCGGGATTAGCACAGGCACGCCGAGCTCGAGAAGAATCAATTTGAAATCATGTGAGTGTGTTCTTATGCCCTTTTTGGTATTTGAACCCTTCGACGCCGTCAAGAAGGTGGCCATGTAATCGTACTTCTTAAGAATGGCCTGGTATCCGAATCGCGGTCGGGGCTGTGCAGGTCCAGTTATGGCCCAACGTTTTCATGTAGTCACGCAGGTATATATAGTCCTAGGATACCGTAGGACACCATCCCCTTGCCCACATGAGTTCCTCCATCCAACTCCCGACTGGCCTCTCCCTCACGGGCGGTATCCCAACCAAGTCTCAGGATCTTGCACCGTACGTTTTCTGTAATCTCAAAAAGCTCGAGACTGACTCGATGAACAGGTCGATTATCTTCATTATCGCTTATGCCTGCCTCATCCCTCTCGCCATCTTCCGCTTGGCAAAGAAGGAGTCGAGGTCGACCACACTGATCCGACCAGCCGTCTTCGTCCTCGTTCGATTGGCAACTTACATCATGCGAGCCGTACAAGCCGGCGGAAAGTAAGCACCCGCGCCAGGCCATCAGGATTCCCACTCACGCTTTGCTCTCAGTTATGGCGAGACACTATTTATAGTCGAGCAGGTCTTTTTGCTCGCTGGTTTCCCCATTATTTGCGAGGCTATTCTCACTCTGCTCGAGTATCATATCACTCGTACGCACACTAGTCCCAAGCAGGGTCAAATCACCCAGCGGGTGATCCGCGTGCTCCGGCTCGCCTTGGTGGTAAGATCTATTCAATTGAATCTGATACAAGGTCCAGCTAATTCGGCATCTGCGTAGGCCGCTCTTATCGTCGGTATCGTTGCTGGTACCCAATACAGCTCCGACCTTTCCGACCCGTCCAAACTCAGCGGTCTTCGCACCCTACGCAACGTCAACGCCGGGCTCTGCTTGGGAATCGTCCTCGGTGTCATCTTCGTTGTGCTCGTCGCCCAGTTCCACAAGAATCTCCCCATCCGACCTACAATTATGCTCGTCTTCATGGCTGGGTGCTTGGTCGTCGCCGGCTCCTACCGTCTCGCGATGATCCATACCACCAGTCCCCCTCTGGCAGCGTCCACCAAGGCCAAGTTTTACGTCCTGTTGTCGCTTATGGAGTGGCTCGTCACTGCCACGTTGTTTGTCCTCAACGCCCGGACGTTGTTCGCAGAGGACCTCGCCAAGGAAAAGAAGCGGGCTGCGAAACACGGGGGACAGGCCCAAGCGACAGACGATCAAGTCCCGATGGGTACGCGCGCTTCTCCATGCCAAGAGTACAAGGACCCCTATGCGCAGGCCTAAGTTACGATTTAGTCTTGAACACCCTTTATGGTACAGTCCTTTTATTATCTTGCTTTCTTAGAATTATCCATGTAGTACTTGTACAACGTCCGTAGGCTCGATTAAGGTATAAACTCTTTTGCGTCGAATAAAACCAGCATTGAAGTGTCCCCGGCCATCAAATGTCCAAGGTATGGGAGTGGTTGGAGGACCAAGTGGAAATCCAACACCCGCATACATCACCCTGCGGAAGTCGAGTCTTCCGCGCGCTGCGACCCACAGACAACGCAGCCGCCCCGCGTTCGAGGGTACACCTAGTCGTCTCCGACCAACATGACAAAGCGAGTCGGGAAGGGGCCACTGGCCGTTTTTGGACAACTCAAGCTTCGGCCGCTTGGGCCCCCCTATTATTGTTTGGTCAAGTATTCCCCGTGTTCGCGTCTGCTTTTGTTACGCTGCTTGGACCGCGCCCACGTTGTTGCCCCACCGTAGGGTATATGAGCCGCAAGAATCAGCCCCATCTACCAACGGCTCCCCGCTTACTCTGCGCTTTTCGCCACTTTACTTTGCTCCTTGCGCCATGTATGCTACCACCGGGGAGAAGAACCGTGTCTGGACCGCTCGGGATGAACGCGAACTCAAGGCCGAGCACAAGCGGCTTACTCGCGCGACTGCCAAGCATCTAGGTAAACTCCCTATCGAACAGGATCGTAATACGCTCCTGGATAAACTCCTTCGTCGGCATGCTGCTGACAGTGTCGATCACCTCCCTCCACACAAACGTCCCCTCCCGCCCAAGACCCCCACCGACCATCATTGGTGGAGTCGCAAGTCTAGCTCTAGTCCGAGGACTCCGGGTCGTCACGAACAACCTCAGGAGTATGGGGCTATGGCTGCTGTTGCTGGCCCGAGTCGCGCGCCGCCTCCGATTCCTCCCCGCTACGACTTGATGCCACAGGCTCCCGTTCTCGCTCCTGCTCCCCCCGCACGTCCTCGTCGCCAGAGCGAGAAAGCTTCCGCCGCTCGCCAACGCGCTCGAGAGACTGCTCTTCGCCACCTCGAGGTCGACCGTGGGTTCCGTCGTTACGTTCGTGATAACAAGAATTATGTGCCTCCTCCGCTTGCACCTGGTACTTGGATCCCTGGTCAGCTGAATCCTGTTCCGTGAGTCGTGTGTACGTTGTTTATCTTGACTTATTCTGACGTTTGATTTCGTAGGTTTGATGATCCTCAGCCTGGTCATGATGGCTACCAGGATGACTATGATTACAATTTGGTCAACGATTATGGAGCGCTTCCTACTCCTGAACTTTACAAACACTTCCCGTGAGTGGATATCTTTGCGACTCGTTTATAGTAGCTAACATCCTTGCCCAGTCTCCCTCCCACTCAACCGTTGAACATCGTCCCCCGCCCGCGCAACCAAGAGACTCGCCACATCCCCGTCCCTCCCATCCCACCCATGCCGGGAAAGTCGAACCGCGAGTCTTTCCTCGAACTCCGAAAGAAGCGTTCGTACCGTGTCTGAGCTACCGTGCTATTCAACTCGATATCAAGTTTTTCGTATCTCGTTTTGCCAGTTTTGCGCGCATATACTTGACCTACATTCATTGATCCTTCTTACTCAACTCTTTGATTTGCGCTGCCCACGTTCCTTGTTTCCTAGTCTTGTTTGCCGTTCCAACTGTTTACTTTCGTTCATATTTTTCTGCTTTATGTTACCCACGCTCCTTCCATACCGCAAATTGTCTGCCGATCAACTGTACCGCTTTGCCTAACATTATTCAAATGAAATTGTAACAACTGAACTAGGTGTAGTGAGTGGGAACACCTTTCAAGTATTGCTCGGCCCTGTCAACACTCTCCCTGGGTTTCGCGAGCGCCTCGGATGGACCAGCTGCATACGACTCGTAAAGTTTCAAACATTTCTCAGGGACCTCGAGCTCTGAAATGTCGCCTTGAAGTACTCTCACTCCCTCGCAGTACAAGTAGTAGTCGTCTCGATCAATTTGTTCGAGTGAACCGGCGGTGTCCATCAGATCGCTATGCTGGGCAATATATCTAGAGGCATAGATATTTGAGTCAGGTCCATGAATTTGGCGCTTTCTTTTCTTACCTTTGGTATTCCTTTTCTTCTTCTTCGGGCACGGTAGGTGACAAGGACCGAGCGATCATAGTCATCAAGGGGGTCTGATCTGCTGCTTTCCGAGGGGCTTCGGTCGAGGTTATTTGAGGTGGTGTGGTTACTATGTTCGATTTGCGCTTGGAAGAACCTTGAGATGAGCCCATCCACCGCCTAACGCCTTGCATAAGCCTATAGCAAATTATGAGGCTCGCATATACCCAGGGAGCGGAAAGCTCGAAGCTCACTTTGGAGGTTGCATACTCGGCGCGACGATGCGAGGAATAAACGGGCTGCCTTCCGCTTCGGACGCGGTTTTTTTGTCGCTAATCCGGCCCGGTTATGAGTTTTGACATCACGTGGGACAATATCTTACTCACCCAGCCAACTTCGAGCTGCTGTACATCGAATACGCAAAATGCTTCTGTAAGCTTGTAAAGAGTTTCGGTCGATAGTACTCATCCCAAAACTCGGATCTCTCCGCAAAATCACATAATGCGGTGGTACAATTTTCGGGTACAAAGATCGGCTCGAGGTTTTCTGGATGGAACCATTGTTGATACGTTCGACGTTCAGGAGGAGGTCCTAATTTGGTGTCGTTGTGTACGCCGAGGAATACATCGATAGCGGCTTGTTTATCGGCGTCTGGATGACGCGGAGGTGAGTCTGGACAATCGTAGACTAAAGTTTGTCACGTACCGAGGACGGAATTGGCGTAGAACCGGCGCATGTTTTCGATAACGTCCCGAGAGTGGCTATTCCAATGAGGCATCCGCCTGTACGACTCGACCCTATTCACAAGAGCGCCACCCGCATACTGCAATGCAATTGCTATCAGACGAGAGGTTATGTGTCAGCACATATCAATCTGTTTAGATGATTTTGACGTACTGTCGCCATGATCGTGATACATCTCCGTCAACATGTTCACCGCATCCGAATCGAACTCTAGTTGTGGTGTTTCGACCACTCCGAGGACGTAAAGCTGGTGCCCCAACGCCCGCTTTCCAAACACAAATTGGGCGGCATTTGTACGGTCGAGACAGTCAACGCAATTTGTTCTGCAGACACCATTTTGGACTAGCATGGTATCGCGATACGGCACTGCCCTATTGGCCTAGATCTTAGCCTGTATTCCGAGATGAAGAGAAAGTACATACTCGGACTCAGAACGGAGCTTGTGAGCGAACGGCTCTGGCCCAGAATGAAAGAATCCAGTGAGGTTTATCGATTGTTCGGCATAATCTTCAAGATAGCTGATAACATCTTGCTTTTTACTGTTGGCGCTGTGTGTCAATGTAAGTCCTGAGGGCGAGAATGAAAAGCACAACCCTTTGTACGCCTGTGACATATCCCACGCCTCATACATAATCCTCTTATCTTTGGGTAGAAATTGATTGAGGTAATCAATACAGACGCCAAATTCGTTGCGTAGTTTCGACTCTCGAGGTTGTGGTTCATTCGACTATAGCGAGCAAAATATTAAGAAACATCCCAAACAAATTCAACCAGGGCCAACCTTAATGAGATTAAGAACCATTATCGGAGTTCCATAACGCGCAAAGAGTCGATCAAAATGTCGGGCAGCAGGAGCGTAATATGGATCGATCACAGTAACTGCGGCCTTGTTAGGATAGTGTGGTACCCCATCAGGTCAACTCACGCTCAATGGGTGGTTTCGGGTTCAAATTCGTGGTATCTTGTGTCCAGAAAATAGGTATACTACCTCGGTGCTTGCCAGTTGAAATCAGTTTCGGCATGCTCCGAGTAAATATGTAAAATCTTACTTGCACGTAGCTCGTGTACCTAGGATTAGGTACACGGAGACGACTCGACTCGGAACTTTCCCGCTCGGACCTTCCCGGTGGCCCATAGAATCCAGTCGTAGTAGCCTCGGAAACGATTTGCTCAGTTTCCACTTCATTGGCGACATTGCCCTAGTAAATCGAATATGGTCAACACCTGAACGAATAATTTTGAGTCACTAACCTTCTCGTCAACTCCTCGTTTCAAATACCGAACTCCAGCAAAGTGACGAGACCGTCGAGCTATCAAAGTAACGTAGATGGTTCGCCCAAATACACTCAATTCTACCCAAGTCAGGTAGTATTGGCATCCTAAGAACTGATCGGACTCACTAGCTTGGTCAACGTGCCCGAAGATCATCGGTACCACCCATGGACTCTTGGATTTCCAATCACCAGGACCCCCGTTGTCGTCATAAAGTGGGAACGCGTTCGATAGAAGATAGTGATTCCAGGCGTACCGGTCGTTGAAGAAAGGCGTCTTGGAGATCTGCGGGCAGGACTTGTAGCTAAACTTGGTGAGGTTATGTTGTAATGTTGAGGTGACGTCGTAAGTGTAGCTAAAATAGAAATTCCGGCTTAAATCAACCGCGCGGAACAATGTTAAAAGTCGATTCTCCTCCGTAGGGTTTTCGATTTTCATTGTGGGGCATATCTTATATATGGCGGTGTCCTCGCAGTGGTAGATGTAGTGGCCGCCCATCAAAGCACGGACCGATCGCTTGGTGATCAGAACGACATACCACCCTGCGGTGAAGCGAACAAAACCTAGGGGACATCGTTAGCGTAAAGATCAAGTCCTCTACAAAAACCACTCACCGACGATTCCATGGAACTCCTGCACTTTGTTCAACCCACCAGCGACTTTGTTCCCATCTTCTATCATACGAAGGACGTCTCGAATTTGGCGCTCTGAATACACAGCCTCGTCCTCGGTAACCAGAAGATCCTCGGGGGAGGTCCGATCTATCCGGAGCATTCGATAGCGTGTATCGGAGGCGCCGGTCGCGACCACGTAAAGCTTTCGTTTGTTTTCGTACAAGACGAATTTATTGAGGATGAGAGGTCTTGGTGTGTTCGGATCGGCACTTGGGGCGTAGCTGGGGATAAAATCTGTGGACGCGCGAAACTGTGCACCATTCGCTTGGCCGCCGGTAGAGGTATGTACGCTTCCGGATGTGGAGACCGAGTAGTTAGATCGGATTGCCCCAGGAAGTGATCCGTATGGCAAACCAAAGTTTCCAGATGGTGAGGGCGAAGTCGGAGACATGATAGACCCAGAATATGATGGGTTCTGAGGCTTCCGAAGGTTATCTGTCGACGCGGTTAGATATTTGGAGGAAATAGATTGCTCAACATCAGTCTTTGTGTTAGACTGAAGAGAACTAATCGAGGCCGCGTCATCGTTCAAAGTTATGGGAGGATGATCGTTCTGACTGGTAGAAGATGTGCTAGACCATGGCAAGGCTTCCGTAGCATCAGACTCTGGACGAGGCGTAAGCTCAGAGTCAGAAACGGAACTAGACTGTATGTTGGCCACAGGAGTAGACATTTCGAGACTCGGCTCGGGTAATCGGGAAGACTAACCCCAGATAACTAGAAGAAATAATCAAGTTGATTATCGTGCAGTTTACAGCACCTAGTTCCAGCCGCCGTTTTAGATGTGCGTGTCGGCGGTGGATGTGATAACCTCAGCTGCGTGGCGGCACTTAGACGCCAGAGTCACGTGATATAATGTTCACCAAAAGGAGCCTAGCGGATAACCACGGCTCGGGGAGACTTTAGACTAAGCATATATATACATAAGAGACTACGAGTAAAAATGAATAAAGGCTTTGGATTAGGGGCTTCAATTTATTTTGACAAAAATTTCAATTGCCAGCGTCTCTGCAAGAAAATGTGAGCATGTTTCAGACATGCGGAACAATCACGCAAGTCGAGCCTCACCGTTTTGAGACCGAGGTAGCTGCGGGTCCTTTGGGCGCATCGCGGGCGTCGTAAGAGACGAGCTCCCCCTCGGAAAGTACTTTCCTGCCCTTGCCTACGATATTGGTGTGATGCACGAAGACGTCCGGCCCACCATCATCCTGAGCGATGAAACCGTGTCCCTTGACTGCTCGACGGATCAACATTAGCTCCAAGGGATGGGATAGCTCAATTACCTTCGTTAAACCATTTGACGACACCGGTCTTTGACATATTGAAGATAAGATATAACCTTGAAGGATGAAAAGGCAAATGAGGGTTGTGGGTGGGTCGAAGCTTAAGCCTGCACGGAGCGCTCAATTTATAGGAGCAATTTCGAACAGGTTAAACAAGAAAATTTATGTTAGAGTGGCTTTTCGCGTTTTTGGTCATGCGAACACTCACCACCGGCACGGGATGACCATCACGAACATCATCTGTCCAATACCCATTAGGCTTCCATCAAGCCAGAAAGACGGTGGATCTTACCGGAGAGCACACGCGCACTTCCCGCATCCTGAATAAACTCATTCAAGGGCGGTACGTCTTTGAATTGTGATTGATCGATCCAACGTGTTTCGATAGTATCGGTTGCACGAGGCTCTATCTGCACTGCAACAGCAGAACCGCGCCTCTCCAGGAAACTTATTGAATGATGATTTTGGCAAGCCCCTGCGGGGTCCGGCGGAACCGCCCACTCGAAATCAATGAGGCTGAGTGTTTGCTTCAGTTTGGGACAAGAGTGAAAAGAGTCGAGTCGCATTTGAAGCGAACCGCAAAAGTACGGCTAGAGGTCCAAATCCGACCATCCAGGTGCCGAATTAACGAAATATCAATGCAACGAATGCCACTTGTTTGGGCATGAGGACAGTCCGAGTCGCGTCGTATCGGTGATACCGATCGATCGATCAAGTGGGTTGCCGGCAGCGGTTGAAACTTCACCATAAGAGCAGACAGAGCCCAGACTTTGTACCTAATTCGGTTCGGGAAATACCGCATATAGGATAGCGATTTATGCGGCTGGATGCGCGGGATGGTTGTAGTATAGTAGGAAAAGCCTGCCATAGTTTAACAGTGCCAGGAGTACGCTCATAGGGAGCCAAGGGTGCGGCACGCCGGATATCCTCACATCCAAGACAGGTATACGCATGAGTGTGGCAAGGGGCGCGCTTTGCGCTCCAGTGAATCAGAGTTCAATCATATTTCACAACCAAACGCTACGGTACCTTCACATTGTTGAAAGACCAAACTAATCAAAGGGCGGCATATCGGCATTGTTTCACCGGAGACTTTCGCTAGCCGCGGGTAAATAGTGCCAAAGTCTCCGGCTAGCCACGCAAGCCTAACGTGTTAGGGGCTGATGGCTCTGACTATCTAGTCGATACGCCAAGTTCCCAGCGTTGTGTGAGCTCCTGCGCAAGTACTTGGGGTTGGTAAGGTGCCAAGCAACCCGCTCACCCACTCTCCGAACTCAAGGTCGGCCCACAAGACAAGGTCAATTAAGCCTGTGAGTAGGCGTACATCTGTACATCCTTGGGATTGCTCGATGCTCATCGTATCGACCTCTTAGGTTAGGCTATTGCCGATGGAGATCTCGATAAGAATACCGCAAGGACGAGGTACCTAAAACTGGCATTTGCTTGATTATTCGTTCGCGTGGTGCGTGTTCAGAGATAATCTTATGACGGGAGACGTGTCGTTCCCCAGGATGGGTGCATGCACTCCACGAGGCCGAGCGAGACAAAGGCTAACGGAATTAGTCGTGTAGGGTCAAGCCTCGTTTTTGTTGAAAACGCAAGGGGAATCTCCGTATTATTTGGTCATCGTCAACTTGACCGATGACTCAAAACCGCGACATGTTCTGTTTTGATGGAGCGGTCTACCGGGGCGTGTTGTGAGGGTATTCGAATTAAATTAGGGGGATATGCGTTCGCGTTTTCTTGATGCTACGCCATCTGCCTCGAGGGCTGATGGTGGGGATGTGTGTAGGTGCACCCTGACGCATACATCGGAGTTGGCCATGAGGTTTTGAGTGGTGAAAACCTGAAGATGTAACTATGCGCAGCAGGAGCTGGACCCAACCTGCTAAATGCTGAGCTCCAAGCTACGAGTCCGATGGCAATCCAGGCGCTAGATTCAGTCTGTAGATAAGATCTGGTTCCACGAGCGATAGACGTGAGTGAATAGGCTCGAGGTTAGTATTTTACTCCGCAGCTTCTTGGCACCTAAAATGCTTGAACGGACCTGGTTCCGACAACAGCCTCCTGGGACCCCGCTAGTTCGTTGCAACTCTTACACTCAGTGAATATAACCTCAGAACGAGGTACCCATTCATTCCACGGCGCAAAAAGGGGAGCTATGCGTCCAATACTTGGAATAAAGGCCGATCGCCTCGGCCCAAACAGACTATGCCGTTGATTGGCTTCGCATGCAGCCCCTATGATAGGAATCACCCCGGCGAATCTTTTGACACGTTCAACGAACAACAATTGGATAGGAACTAAAAAGGCAGACTGAGTGGCGCGGGGTGGTACGAGCTAAGGACGATATGGAATATCCTTGCAGGCGCTGGCCGTCACGCGAGGTTCATATCGATTCATTTAGTGGCCGGGACGGCAAAATAAAGTCGCGGGTTATCATATCTACAATCGCGAGGATCAGGCCTAAGTGGGCAGCATGGAAAACGGCGGGGCAAGAGAGCAAACAACGTACAAGCTCACAAGTCAATCAAGCGGAGGTGCCGGGTACTGCCGCGGAGGAAGACTCGGATTGCAGGTCAGAAAGATTCATCTGCCTCATTGTTTCGTTCCATTGGGCCATATCGTCGAGTTCCCGTTGTCTGGCGGCACTCTGCTTCCAGCGAATAAGACTCCTTAGATCTTGTCCGTCAGGCGGTGCGGTGCGTGGGTTGGTTTCGTGTAGGTGGTATGCCAGCACGCCGGTCGCGATGCCCAATATGGGATCGAAATACCTGAAATTCGAATTAGTGCAATTATACTCAAGAATGGACTTTTAGTACTTGGATATGAGATAAGTCCGGGTCATATGGTGGATGAATGGGAGTGTGTTAGGAGGGCGCTTGTAAATCCAGGGATGATTATGTCATAGCGCGCACTCCTCATCCTCCCCATCACACCTACCACACCGACGGGGCTTCCTGGTCGTTTTCGCGAGCTGTCGACGCAAGATGTACGTATGGATCTTATTCAAGCTCTGTAATTCTGCTTTTATTAACTGTAGAATTAGAGGTAGGGCATTTATACTAGGGAAGTATATTCACGAGCGTAGAGAAGCAAAGTGTTTAGCTTCATTAGGGCTTAAGGTGAGTTTTATATTTGAAGTAAAGACTAAAGATACACCTAAAGCATCTTGAAAGTTTTCGCAATGTCAGGTACCTTTGGAGGAGGGTTTGGAGGGGATTTCGATGACCTGTTGCCGAGCCGGTCACCGGCTCCCCCCAACATGAGCAATCCGTTCGAAGACCCATTTGCAGATATCGGCAGGACCCAAGAAAACGATCCTTGGGCGTCTTATGATCAGCAAAAGACGGACCCACCAGCCGCTCAATCTCACGACGTGTTCTACCAGGCACCCCCGGTCGAGAGTCATTCCGATCTAGCAAGCGACTTTGGATACAAACCATCGCCACCATCCCCTATCTACGAGCCTCCAGTAAATACGTACTCTGCTCCATCCGTTCCAGAACCCGAGCCCACGACTCCGGTAGTAGCCGCAGATCCTGCTGTGCTGGATTATCGAGCCCCAAGCCCTCCGCTCTCTGGGCCGTTGGCTACGTTTCCGGATCCCTCTCCTCCTACACCCCCGCCTCCGGCTCCAGCTCCAGCTGCTAGACCGGCTGCAGTCCCCATTTCACCATCCAAGGCTGGACTCTTTGATGAACCTTCTGGCTCAACCTTTGGCAGCGGCTTTGTCCGACGACACAAAACCCAACGGAGCTCCACGTCCAGTGCCACTGGCCAGCCCAGCGCAGAAGGCCGCGTAGGATCTTTATTCTCGTCCGCCAAGGCCGACCCCCTAGAAGCACTCGTCTCAAAAGCGCGTTCAGTATCGATTGCGCGCACCACTCCGCCTGTGACACCCAAGCCAGAGCTGGCGCCCGAAATCAAGCCTCGATCAGACGAAAAAGCAGCAGATCCGCTCGCCACAACAGCCGAAAGTCCTACCGCCGCCGAGGCTATCAGCCATGACGTTCCTGCGACCTCCGAGGTCGAGACTCTGACATCGTCCACGCCACCAGATGTGCCTGTGGCGCCGGCCACGATTGATGAATCTACACCCAAAGAGTCGCCTGCTCGCCTTGGATCGCAGACACCGGCCCGATCTGCCACGCCTACGGCAGACGTGCCCGTCCCCGAACCCAGTACCCCGTCTGCGGTGCCCCAACCTGAGGAAACCCCTAGTGCACCCACGCCTCCGTCTCGCGCGGCCTCTGAGAGTCACATTTCGCAGTATCCTGAAGGGAGCACTTTCCTCCAGCCCCCGCAAGACTCCCCAGGCCCGGGTGCGTACGCTCGAGTAGTCTCCCCGCTAGACACTCCCGCGACGAATACCAGGGACTTGGGCCAGTCGTTTAGTGGCCTCGCCCTTGGGGGCGAGGTACCTAATTTGGGATGGGGCGGCCAAGTCCCGCCATCCTCGCATGCTACCCTGACGCCAACTACGAGAAGTGCCGGATGGGGTCCTGTGGATTCAACGGGTGGTTGGGGTGGCGAGGCGGCCCAGACTGGGTGGGGAGGTGAGAACGAGGCTACGTTTATTGGGCAGAGCACGACTTCGCACCCTGGCCAGGGCGGCGAGGCCGAGGATTCAGCATCTGGGCATTCGAGAAAGCCATCCGAGTCCAACGAATCAGAGGGAACTGGGAAGGATGCAGAAGGCAGCAGGAGTGGGACACCGCAGGTAAGGCTTGTTCAATCATCAAGTTTGGGACAATGCTGAACGAGGCGTGGCGATATCTAGCAAGTCGTACCGAGACAGAGTGGGTCAGCAGCTGCTGGCAGCACATTCGTCATCACGGTCGGAGATCCGCAAAAGGTTGGAGACCCGATCAACCCATACATCGTCTACACCGTCTCAACCAAGGTACGCGTGCCATCCATTTCAGAAGCCCGGCTAACCACATGTCACAGACAACCTCTCCACTGTACCGCAAACCCAACTTCTCCGTCCTTCGACGCTATTCAGATTTTCTATGGCTTTTCGAGACACTCTCCCTGAACAAGCCAGGCGTGTTTATTCCACCTGTACCCGAGAAACAAGGTTTCGGGCGCTTCCAAGGGGCATTTGTGGAAGCTCGCCGACTTGCTCTCAACAACTGCATCCAAAAGATTGCAAACCACCCACTCCTCTCGACCGACGACGATTTCAAGTTCTTTATCGAGAGCGATTCTTTTGCGCTGGATGTGAGTATGGTGGCTCGGCTCCTGGGTGAAGACTAATCGCCGCGTAAAGGTCAAGCATCGAAAGGCTGAAATTGCACAAGAAAAGACTGGAGGGTTCTTGTCATCGATCACTGGGCCAAAATTCTACGAGGTAGACGAGGTACGTGCTTTCGTGGCCGATACCTGGAATGATCTAATCGTCGAGGTATAGTGGTTCGATACGAAGCGATCCTACATCGATGCACTCGAGTCTCAACTCCGTGGTCTCGCAAAATCGGTAGAGACGGTTTCAAAGCATCGAGCCGGTTCGTCGCTCCCTGTAACCCTAGCTCGATTGCTAATTAGCAAACATTTACTAGACGTGGCAACCGCAACTGCGGAATTTGCAGAAACAATTGTTATCCTCGCTTCATCTGATCTGAGCAAGCAGTTGTCCCAGTCGCTTGCTGCACTGGCCGACGTGCACAAAAAGGCGCGCAAACTCGAGGAGGAACAATCTCAAGACGATATCATCCTATTAATGGGCATTGGTGAGGGGTTATCCTTGATTTGTGTCTCAAAGCTTACCTGCTTGGATAGTTGAGGAGTATATTCGATTGGTTGGATCCATCAGGGTGGGCAGCCTAAATCCCTAGAATAAAGTTACCGACTAATTTCGTCTTGTCTAGCTCACGTTTACGTCTCGAATTCGCCTCCACGCCGCATGGCAGAATGCAAACGCTGAGGCCAAGCGTGTTAGGACCATGCACGAAAAGGCGCGTCGACAGGGCAAGATTCCACAAGACCGGGTGGGTGTTGCAATGCACGAGATGGCAGAGGTGTGTTTCTCCCTCATTTCGTCTGCGGTTCTGTTGATTAGGTTTCGACTATATAGGCCGAGAAACGTGCGGCGGACGCTAAACACGAGTTTGATCAGTGCTCTCGCTTGATCAAGGCTGAGATGGCGCGATTTGAAAAAGAGCGGATTGATGATTTCAAGAAGAACCTCGAGGAATTGTTGGAGGGCATGATCAGGCGGCAACAAGATGTAAGTTTATTCTTTCCGTAAGATGCGCGTGCTCATTCCTGGAACAGCTCATTGAATCGTTGGAGAACTACCAAGAGGGGTTGCTCCGCCGATCCAAGTCGATTATCGGCCAAGCGCCTGCTGAAATACCCGAGCCCCAGCTTGCGCCTGCTCCAAACTAGAGGGTTCGGATAGTGATCTTGTCATGATTGGTATAGTTTAGTGATCCGAGGATAAATATCATATCATTTTTTGAGTACAGTACATGATGTGGGCCGTAACGAGAGTCACACGAGATGTCAAACATAACGTTCTACGAAACAGAGACCATGGCAAAGAGGCATAGACTTTACAAGACAATCCGTTCTCACTCCCAATACCTCGGCACCTTGGACTGATCACCCCCAACCTCGACAAAATCGCTAGGACGATCCCGCTTCTTCCGCCTGTTGTGGACGGGCAACCGCTGGTACGCGCTCTCGTTTCCGCCCGGCTGTTGATTCGCAAATGGATTCGTCCAGTTTTGGCCCCCGCCTCCCATCATCGGCCCTCCGCCACCCATCATCGGGTTGTGGCCCATCATCGGTCCTGGTCCGCCCATCATCGGCCCGCCCATGCCCATATTCATGCCCATCATCCGGTTGTTCTGCATCATCGGGTTCATCCCCATCCCGTTCATCATGCCCATCCCCATGCCGTTCATGCCGTTCATGCCGTTCATGCCAGGCATACTCATGTTCATCCCCATCCCGCCCATGCCCATGTTCATCCCCATGCCGTTCCCCATCATCCCGCCTCCCATGCCCAGGTTACCGCCCATAGCGCCCATATTGCCCATGCCGATTCCAAGGCCCATACCCATCCCTACACCCATTCCTTGATTTCCACCTCCCATACCTCCACCCATCGGCCCGCCCATTCCACCTCCACCTCCACCAACACCCGCGCTCATCCCCGCGCTCCCCATCATGATCTTTTGCATCTCCGCATTAATCTTCATCGCCTGCCTCTGCGCCTGTTGTCGTGCAGCTTGTGGGAGTCCAGGGTTTGTCAACATTTGCGAGAGTTGTGCAAACTGTGCCTGGAGCGAGGCTAGGTCTTGTTGGGACGTGTCTGGGGTGGGGGTCGAGTTCGAGTTGGGCGGGGGAGTGGATGTGTCGGTTGCGGTGGATACGGTGGAAACGATGCTATTGATGGATGTAGATTGGGGGAGGGCGTCTTCGGTAGACTCCTGTTTGGTCTATGTCGATGAATGAGCTCATAAAATTCAGCGAAAATACAAAAGAAAATACTCACGCTTTCCTTTCGACTCTCCTCGATCATACTCCTCACAACCTCGCCAACTTCCTCTCGCCGCTTCTCATCCGCCTCCAAGCGATCAAAACTCGCAATCTTTTTCCCACACCGACAGACAAAATCGTGGTCAAGCAAGTAGCTCTGTATACACTCTTCGCAATACGTCGTACGGCAACACGGCGTCCGAACAGCGTTCTTTGTGAGGCGTTCGCATATGGGACATGCAAGGTCAGAGTGTGCGGCCGGAGCCGGGGCGGCGTAGATCTCGGCAGAGGTTAGTGCTTTGGGGCGAGCACGTTGTTTTTGCCAAGCGGCACTAGATACAAATATATGAGAGCTAATGCAAAATGCGATTGATGGTACATACGAATCAGGTTGAGCGACGACGAATCCACCGTCCGGTGTGACCATCACCCCTTGCCCCAGGGGGCCATCGTTGGGTTGTTCGACAGTTTTGAGGAAACTACGTGGAATGCCAGTCGTGCGCTTCACGCGAGGACGGTTATCCCAGTCCCGATCGTCGTTGGTGGGACAGTCGTGAATCCAATGTCCTGGACAAATATTTAATTTCAAAGGTTGGAATACGTCACGAGTGCCACGTACCTTTTTTGCCACATCGGTAACAAATATAACCTGGTGGGACTGGACGAGACTCTTGACGCTGAAATCCTGCTCCACCGGCCTCGCCGGGTCCACGATTCCCCTGGTTGAACGGTTTACCGCCACGAAAGCCGCCACGGTTTGAGTACACCGGAGTAGCTCTATACAGCGGAGAAAAACACAGAACGAGTTCGTATAAGAACTAGGTACAGTCAATGAGATAAGAACAAAGACAAACTGGGCCATTTTTTCCTGCGTCTCGTCCCATACTTCCTGGGAGGCTTGGAACATGGCCGCAATGCTCGCCGCTTCTTCTGCCGACGTTCCTTCTGAGCGAAACTAGGAGATAATCAGAGTATGTAAATGGGTTATACGGTGCGTACATACCTGTGACGTGTCATCTTGTCTCCTCGGCATCAGATCCTCACGCCCATCAAAACGCTTAGACATAGGGGCACCAGGCTGCCATGTGTTCGTCCCAGGGGTATTGGAGGTCGATTCGGAGCGAGAAGAGGTTCCAGGCTGGATTCCTGCAACATAAGATGCCGCCTTGCCTTTACCGGGACGTGCGGCGGGTAGACGCTTTGCGAGAACAGACGTGGACCGTGCGATTTGGTGATTGTCATCCTTGTACTCTGCGAGTGCGTTAGCATCAGGCCAAGATCAATGCACAGAAACACACCTTGCTCAGTCGTAGGGTCAAGGATAAGCAGATCAAAGTCAGAGGCTGAGGAAACAAGATTGTTGGCTAGGATAATTTCCTTCTTGAGGTCGAACACGGAGATCGTCGTTCCGTCAAACGTCACACGCGACTCGTCCTTTTGAGATTTGAACTTCCAAAACACTGAAGAGGCCATGCTCGTAGGGGGGGAACGGAATAGATAGCTAAATAATAACCACCGAAAAAACACTCGAGCGTAATCGTGTGATCAATAAATCACAGTTGGGATATACAAGGGTGGCTAGGGTGCCAAGATGCAACGGAAAAGTATACGTGTGGTATACGAGTCACGAGTCACTTTACCTGCGCCTTGTCTCTGGTGGTTAAGTCTTCTGGTCGTCGTTGGGTGGAGCGCCAACTAAATTTGCACCCGGCCCTAACTAACCGCTGACCAAGGCCGGCCCTGAACTCGTACGACTGCATAGCACCACCGCGCTCAACGACCACCACAACAGTATGTCGACCTAAAACGCTACAAGCTCAATGTTTTCAAGAGAATCTGAAATATTATATCACTCCATACTACCAATGCAAATGGAGGCGTGTAGACTGAAGCCCCCGGCCCCGCGATGGGGTCTCGAGCTTCGAAATCCCCCAATTCCTATTTCTACTCGTTGAACCTAGATACCAATCTTCCCGACTTCCCGCGAGTATATCCGGCCAGGAAGATGATTCATGATAACTGGGACTCAACTGAGGGCCGTTAGCGACCGCTGAGTTACTGAACCAGTCTTAGCTGCGGTGTTCCGACGACGTAATAGATGGATAACCAAGCAGCGCCACTCCAACCATTTCTCGAGCATCCATGGTTTTGGCTCTTACTCTCTACTTATTACGTTCCTCGATCTCGACGAATGCTAGCCGGTACGATGGCGCACCAATCCCCTGGGAGACTTGTTATCGCCAATTAACCTCTTATCTGGACGCTCGTATTTCATAGTCACTTGCCCCTAAAGCAGTGCAACAAACTGGCCGGCATAGCTCTACAAGTTTCTGCTCCACCCTGGTTGAGATGTACAAATGGAATCCCGACTCGCTTTCCGCGCTTGGCTGGTGGATGCAATTACGCGACACAGACCGAGTCATCCAATTCTCTATCAACGTTATTTTCTCTTGAATTGATGTGTAGCACGTGCAATGGAATTGATAATAATCTCGATTTCACGAAACTCATGAACGGTGATGACCGGGAGGAATGCACTGCCAGGTACGTTACGCATGTTCAGAGTGACAGGCCCGAGATGCTCACATATAACATTTTCGCGATCCGGGCTTAGATATGACAGTCCGGGAAGACGGCTAGAATCCGAGAAGTGGAGAACCGGGACAAGAAAATCCAGGCAAAAGTTGTA
>WSTG01000376.1:5908-19562 GCA_019616325.1 Ceratobasidium sp. 394
CACGCACATCTCTCTTTCCGAGAAAAAACTTTTCCCAGTCTGCTAGAACGAGGATGCCGTGACCTTCGTTTCCAGCTCGCGCCGTGCGCCCGAGCCTGTGAATATCTGGGCCGAAGCACGTAAGCAGCAAGAAACACGGGGAAAATAGGCAGCGCATACATTGTTCTGCATTCGCGGGTAGACCAGCTTGAATCACACAGGTCACGCCCGGAATGTCGATACCTCGGGCAGTGACATCCGACGAGAACAAGACGCCCATAGGGGCACGTTTGAAGTCTTCGTTGGCTTTCGTGCGGCGTGGTTGAGATAACCTTGAATGAATGCAGTAAACTGGGCAACTTAGAACGTTCTCCATCTGGCCAAGTGTCAGCTATCACATGTTAGGTGGATCAAACCTTGCGTACCACTTCAGCAATCAGGGCAGTCGCACGCGCAGTGGGCAGGAAGCAGATGACTTTGCCTCGTTCCTCGATGAGATGCGCAACGACGGGGATAATATCTGCGTCTTCCTTTACAATGATGTGTTCTTGCTTTACGTGTTCGTGTGTAGATGACTCGTTGTCTAGTACTGTGCTGATGAATTCGTACTGGGGTAGTAGGGCCAAGGTTCCGATCTGTAAACAGGGGTATGTGTTAATCTAAGATTGCAGTTGCTTCCAATACTCACGCTTTTGACTTCTTCTGACACTGTCGCCGAAAATAGCAGAGCTTGGCTAACGGTCCAATTCGATTTAGCACCCACGACAAAATGGTAATTTGCTTACCGCGGCTTTACTGTGCGATCAGGGAGAGCACCTAGGATGGCTTCGAGATCCCGCCTGAAACCCTGGTCGAGGAGGCGATCGGCTTCGTCCAATATCAAAAATTGAATTTCAGAGAGCTGAGCACGCATTGTATAGTTTTGAATATGGTCGACTAGTCTGCCAGGGGTCTACCAATGGATTTAGTCATTTTACGAAAAGCCAATGAGACGAGCAAATTTACCGCGATGAGAATATCCATTCGACTTTTCAGTAGCCTTTTAGATTCTCCAGGCACTTTGGGACCGCCACCGGTGATTACTGCATATTGGCCGTGTAAGAGTTTGTCCGTTGACCCAAGGTACATGTACACACCTTCAACGCCATAAGGCATCCCTTTGGTGAGAATCTCGGCTTCTTTTCCAATCTGCTGAGCCAATTCACGAGTCGGAGAAATGACCAAGACAGAAGCAGTGCCCAGAGCTGCTTGGCGTTGGGAGCGTCTCAATGTTTCAATGGCGGGGATCAGAAAGGCCAACGTTTTTCCTGTCCCAGTTTTCGCACGAGCTAGACTACTCCCATGTAAGAACCATATTCAAAACACAACTATCACAATGCTCACACGTCTTTTCCCGCGAGGATGTGACCCAGGGTTTTGGCTTGTACCTCGGTGGCAAACTCGAACGGTATGTTATCAAGCTGTCCTTTTGATATCTGCCCATTTTTGGCGAAATCCTCGAACCGAACGGAAGAAAAATTGCCCTTGTATGACGGGCTTGAAGGCCGAGAGATTGCCGGGGTACCCACCGCAGGAGTAGCAGCCGACGACGAGACAACAGGGGTGTCGAATCCAGGAACGGCCAGGCGAGAAGCTAGAGTTGCTCGCTGTGGATCAGCGGTCGAGAGAGCGGCATTATTCGTAGTGGGTCGCCCATGGCCACGGCCTCTGCGATTGTTCCATGAACGGCGTTGTGTATTTGTCGAGTGTCCTCGCTCGGCGGACATGGTGAAGTGTTTCTGGGAGACGACGGCTAAAGGGGCAGGTCCACTAGTATTCCAAGGTAATGCGCGTCTTAAAGGACTACAGTCCCGTATAAACGGCCGGAATAATTGAATACCCCATTGCATACCTCGCTGAGGATCTTGACCTAAATCGGCGATCCTTCTGCCAAAGGCGAGTCAACTATGCTGACCATGGATTATGACAGTTTGTGCCCTAATGTACTTACAGGCGTAATGGAGATAGGACCTGTGTTTATCTAGTTCTAACGAAATCTAGAGTGGCTCGTAGTGGCTAAGCAAAGATTGAAAATCAAATCCGTGTCAGAGGCTAAAGTTTCGATCCCGGTCGTTACCGTTACCGATAACTGTAACTGGCCTACCTCCACCTCCTATCCTGCAAACACCGAAACACGAAGTATAATATCTAGCACCCTTTATTGAGGTTTGATCCGAGATGGAACAAGCTAACCCCAAACCTAAACGACCCCGGGAAGGCGAAAACCCACATCCCAGCCGGAAACGACAGACACTCTCAAGGGGACAAGTCAAGAACTACAAAGGTCTTGCGGATTTAAACATTTTTAATAGGCCTACATACTAAGATAGGTTCACCCGTTCAGCCCATCTCGGTATTCCGTCACGTCGGGCTATCGATGGACCGGGTATTTGGGCGATGGTTGTGAAAGGCAAAGAGAAACAGGCGGCTGGTGAGTTGTACAACATTGTCGAAACAGTGAGCCGCATCGCAAGCCGGCAAGGCAATGTATAAATTACAAACCCCTGCAGATATCCAATCAACTTTGGCCCAAGTCCCCCACGGCGGAAGTCGACGGGGCGGACGACGTCCCTGAGCCATCGGACGAGGGTGAAGATATCGAAAAACAATTGGCAAGGGAACTGTCGGACATCAACAAACCTAAGTCGAAAGCTCCGGCCGAGCGTCGCATCGGTCTGTTCCAAGTCCCTGATGTTGACACTTTCCTGACGCCAGAGACCAGCAAGTTGCCCTACGGATACTACCTGTGGTATGAATTACCTCCAGAAAACTGTTTGTACACTCAATTCCGTGCCGCCAGTGATCTACGTATCGACAAAACCTCCTATTGATCCAGTCCGTGTGACTTTGCACCACATGGAGCAAGTATCTCAGACAGGTGTTTCGGGAACTAGGCAAGTTGGGTATTGGCTTGCGCATCTTTGGTGCTTATCTGGCGACATTAGGGCCCTCGTTCGACTTATTCCGGCATCTGGTATTTGTGCGGCAAATATGCCTGCTATAACCACTCTTGCAAGCGGCCTTTTTGCCTCGGTATTTGGGGGCGATCCTAAAAAGGTGAATTATCCCCAGGTAGTGGGCAAGCAAAATCTTACTGAGCTTCGACATAGTATAAGATCGAACTCAGAATCCGCAATCACGCCGTATTGACCAAGGAGGAAGTTATTAAGGAAATTGCGAAATGCGTCCCAGCCGACAAGGGGCATACAGTCAGCCTGACGAACCAGGATACAACAATTCTTGTAGAGGTATTCAAGGTGTGTACGATGCATGGTTCCCTAGGCTTCAGTAGTTCAGCTACGCATACACTCATCCCACAGGCTGTCTGCACCATGGCAGTTGTGCCAGATTACGACAAATACAAACGGTTCAACGTTGCCGAAATAGTGAAAGACAAGCACAAGGGTACCCCAGCTACAGATGATTCACGTGTAGTCCTACCAGCCACTACTTCCTAATGTGCCCATTTCTCCTATTTGTCGTGTTTCTTGTACATGCGCTATTTAAACTGGTTCCGAGTATATCAACAACACGTGGAGTAGGTTCAAAGGTTTTCAACATAGAGCGACCCGAATATCACCACGGCACACGACGAACGGGATGGATTCCACAAATAATATTGAAATGTTTATAGGTTGAGCTACTTGGCAACATCGTGCTCGTCAAGACCTTCTAGCCTAGCCTCTGCTGCGAGATATTCTGGGCATTCGAGCCTGGACCTATCAACGTTGACTAGCAGCAGAAGTACAAAGGAAAATACGCCTAGTCCTAATAGGAAAGCAAAAGGCCTACAAGCGTTTCAGCACAAGAATCGGAATAGAGGCGCTACATACATGTTATTGTTTTGACTGTCGTCAATGATAGCGCTCGACACAAAAGGCCCAATAAATGCAGATGTTTTGCCGATCTGGCCGCGATGGAAGTGATGTCAGTGGTTTTGCAGTGATAAACGCGTTGGCAACGTACAACACTGAACATAGCAAAGAACAAGAATTCTTTGCCTCGAGGCACAACTTCGCTGATCATGGTTTGGCTGTATGCGTACCAGGGGCAAACAAACACGCCGTAAAATGCCTGGTACGCCCAGATCTAACTCAATATGTTAGTGGGAGTAGACAATGTGGGGTGTAACAAATTGAAACTGACCTCCCAGAGGTGTTGGAATCTGACGGCTTCATTTGAGTAAACGGCTTGAACCAACTCGAGTAACTCACCCGAAACGAGTCGTCCAAATGCCTATTAAGCCCCATCCACAAAGAACCAAAATCCAGAACGCGTTGAAAAGTAACATCTGAAAACAGTCAGCTCCGTAATCCAGTATCATAAATGCGGGCCTTACTGTCTTTGTAGAGATTTTGAACCGCTTTTGTACTAGCCAAAATGCACTATCTCGGGAGTTTGAGTGAGCCCACTGATTAAATTTGAAAGCTTACTAGATCCCGACCATTTGCGCAACAATGCCTACAATGAGTAGGTATGTCAGCTGCAGGGTCGAGTAGGAAGCTAGGCTATTCTGCAGGGTTCCAATAACCGTAACGCAGGTATTGAGAACATCCCCCCTAAATACGCGTTAGTAGCATTACCAGGGAGCCAGAGTTAAACTCACATCAAAAAGTAAAATAACAGGTACAGGAAGGTTTGTTTCAACTTCCAGCACTCTTGCAAAGCGATCCATGTTTGCAAGACCCCTATCGTCAATAAGCTGGCACCAGGAGGAAGCCTCGCGCCCGGCCTACGCCGCTCAAGGAAGAACCAAGGAATGGCGCAGAGTAGCCAAAACCCTCCTGACAGAGCGATGAGGGCCGAGAACGCTTTAGTGTTGGCCTCAGCGCTGCTGTCCGAGTGCATCCCCTTGAGCATGCCAACCATAACGGCCAACAATAGGATCTCCCCTGCCGAGCAAATGGTAAAAGAGATATTGGAGATCCGGTTGCGGGACAAGGAGTCAAGAGTGTGGTGCTCCGCTAGGGTGGTCTCCCCGGCGTCGAGAGCACGCTTCGACTCTTGCATCTCAGGTAGCGAACGAGCGAGCCCAGGAAACGCAGCGGTCCAGAAGGTGAGCGCTCCCTGATATGAAATCACTAGTGAAGCTCATATGTTAGCTATCTGAAGCCGATAACCAGGTTGTGGAACTTACGACCAAGGACGTAAAGTGCTACTCCTGCCTCCCATTTTGCTGGATCCGCCACACCTAACCAAGCAAACGAAACAGCAACAGCTATTATCGTGAAGGCGATGGCGATATTTGGTCTCCATGAACCGTAATCCGCCCATGCCCCAACTATAAGGAACAAGACCGCTTGTATCGCGAATCTAGAAGAAAGTCAACTAAATGCGTTTAGTTTTCCGTGCAGCCGACCTACGCAACGCCGTTTGTAATCAGTACAATCGAGCTAACTAGGAAATATGTTGATTTCAGTTTACATTCGTGAGCCACTCGGAGCAAACACTCACCATCGCGAGTTTTTCCCATGAACGGAAGGACGCAAACCGCGTCTCCTTCGCATGGTGCAGAGTATGGAGGCTGAGCTTGGTCATATCCCGCCAGGTACAACAAATTCTGGAACTAGATGATCAAAAGTAAGGTCAGCAGGTTCACGATGTAAATGGTAAAAACGATTACTTGTGACGGCCTGCACACAAAAGTTCATGTTACAGCGTAAGGTCGGGCGGAATGCAAGCTACTCGCCCATAATTAAATCCTGATAGCCCGTTATTCCCAACATAGTAGAGGTAGTATGACCAGAGCTCCTTTTTCGTCGTCTGCCACTTGGGGTCCGTCTCTATATCAAAAATGTCTTCAACATGTTTAATATCTCTCGAAATGCGCTGCCGAGCAACGGAACTAGATTCAGGCGTGCCGGGCTGTTGGCCTTCCAAAGCTTCGGAAGTTTTCATATCAATGTCGTCATTGCGCGCAGACATAGCAACGGTGAAGACCCCAATCGAAGAGGGGGAAGGGAGAGAGCAAGAAACACTCGACACATGTCCAATTATATAGCCAGCACTATAACAAAGCCGAAGCCTGAGTGCGTCGGATAAGCAAGCGTGTTAGCCGAGTTGAAAGCTGTGATTGGACGGTTGAAACCACGTGACGGGGGTGAATGCACCCTCGTCCCCCTTCAGGCTTCGATTCCGAAGGCCCTCAGCCCACATGCATGTCGTGCTGAAATCTATAAGATTTATTGCAATTGTAACATAGGTATCCCCGTTTTATCGCATGAACCAGAATTAAAACGACAGTGCAAGCTTGAATGCAATATGATAACTGGATGGGAACAAACCAAATGGATAACAAATCTAGAATAAGTAGAAACCGAAGTAACAGAAGGCGTCTGGCATTCGCTTATGACAACGCAAGACTCTCCATGGCGAGGCCGAGAGGGTCCGCGGACGTGGTATACTCACGAGCAGCGCCCGTCGAACCTCCTATGTCAGGGCGGAAGAAGACCTCTGGGCTTGTGCAGGCCGCCACGGCTCGGCGCATGTGCGTTGTCAAGAAAGACAGGCCAACCTGGTATGCGGCTGGATACAGACTCGTCAAAAATGCGCCCTGGGGTATGCCAAGTTATACTGACAGTTCATCCAGCCGAATCCTTCACGAGGAATCATCTTGAAGTCGATTCCTTGGTTGCCATACTCAGCGTCGACCATGTGAGACAGTTTCACGGCATCAAACTAAAGTCAGATTGGTTAGTTTGAACATGGCCTTGAACAATGAGTTGTCTCACCTTCTCGGGAACAACTCCGTTGAAGTCAACAAAGGCAACGGTCATCCTGAGAAAAGTGAGACTTGGTAGAGGAAACCGGCAGAAGAAAGCTCACATGTAGAGGAAACGGTACGCCAATCGTTGGGCCTCCTCGAGGTACCCATACCGTTCGAGACCAACCCAAGCCATGATCTGGTGTGGAGGCCTGAAAATGTCGTTAGTACTAACCCCCCACACGCAGAAAAAAATCATACCAAGCATAGCTGGAGATGGAAGAAAATTAGTTGGGTTCTCAAACGCAGACAAGGTCTACTCACGGGAAATCCCACTGCCGATTGGGACGATCTAAGGAGATTCTACCCCGCGATTCCTCAGTACCAGAAACCAGGCCGCCGATCACTTCAAACTTGCTCATCGACTGGGAGCTGTATTACCCGCTAATTTAGTTTGGTAGACGAACACAGACGAACGAACCCACTTACACAAGCTTCCATGCTTGGTCCTCGCTCGCACACCCCGCCCACATTGCCCAGAAAGCGGTAACGCTCTCGTAGAGAATCTGCTTCTCCTG
The DNA here is from genome assembly GCA_019616325.1 of Ceratobasidium sp. 394. Taxonomy (NCBI): domain Eukaryota; kingdom Fungi; phylum Basidiomycota; class Agaricomycetes; order Cantharellales; family Ceratobasidiaceae; genus Ceratobasidium; species Ceratobasidium sp. 394. Next base: position 13,208 of record WSTG01000376.1, read on the forward strand.
AACGGTATCGTAATCAAAGTACAGCTTCTTGCCGTCATTCCACAAGTACTCGTCGATCCGGTCCCTGCGGAACAGCGCACGCTGGAACCACTCGTCGCTGGTCTGGACGTTATTCGTGCTGTGCCTCTTGACCTTGGGGCCATCTTTGTCAAAGGCTTCAGGGCAAGGGGGGAATGGGCTCAAGAGGAACGAGTCTTCGAGCTCGAGCGCATCATCGAAGACGTCCCTAATCGCAGTGGCAATGTCGATCTCGTACTTGTACAGCAGGGCGTTCAAGTCGATCGTCGCGAGGTTCGCACATCGCTTCTCGAAGCGGTACGTCGTGTCATGGCCAGACTCGCGCACCGCACGATCATGCAAAAAGTACTCGTCCAGCTCGGGCTCGTGAATGATACCGTCGTTGTATTTTTCGCTGAACTCGAGGATTGAGATGCCGTGCTTGCGTGCATAGGGTTCCAGGATGTGCGTAAAGTGGGTCGCCTCAGTTTCGGGTGGAATGCCGAGACCATCGGGGCGGTAGCGGGACAGCCCAGTCTTGGGATCAAGGCGAGGAAGAGACATCCACACGCTGTGATACTCCTTGATGGCCGCTTGGATCGCACGCTTCAGCCACTGGTGGTTGGCATCATAGTTCCGCCGATCGAGCTGGTTGTAGATTTGCAGTGCCATGTCGGTCAGGAAGGGAGGTTGGCTACGGCACAGGTACTGCGAAATGAAGATATAAACAAAGTCCACCATCAAGCATAATATGAACACCACTCACGTAGCTACGGCTACCATTCAAAATCTAGACATAACGCCATTAGAATCAGCGTCAAAAGTTAGAACTCGAGCATACCTTGTTGTAATGCTTGATCTCGAAGATGAAATGCTCAACCATGCCTTGCGCCATCTCGACCTGGCCGTCGACCAACAGACCGAGGGAAATAAAATACGAGTCCCAGTTGTATAACTAACAAAATCGAATCAGCCAACAAGCTAGGCACTAACTCAGAGCAACATACCTCGTTGAAGCGTGCACCAGGAACAACAAACGGAATGCCCTTCAAAGTCCTCCCTCCCCGCTCATCGGGGACTTCCCGCATAGCCAGAGCCAAGATCCCAGGCCGATCGTTCAAGCTCTTGACATACTTGGGGTCATCACACTTCACCGGCATAACCTCAACCTCGAGCCCCAGATGAGGCTTGTCCCGGGCAACCTTCCTGTAGTATTCAGCCATCTTGGGCTCCCCTGCAGGAACATAAATGCGCGGCTTCAAGTTGGCAGTGCGGTTTTTAGGATCGGCAATGATGATCTCCAACCCATCACCGTCGATCCTCCGAGTAAGAGAATTCCAGAACGAAGTTCGAATCATACGGGATAGGCGGTCGACCGGGTTTTCGGTAAGACGGGCTTCGTCAAGCACGATACGCTTTCGTCCGTGATCGCGAGCGAGGGCTAGCTCCTGAAGAAGGTTCGACAGCATGTAAGTTCCCTGTACACGTTTTCATCAGTAAATCAACCCTAATGACCCATACCAACTCGACACTTACTCGAATGTCAAAGCTCTTGAACCCATTGCTAGTTGCAGTTCCAAGCGACATAACTTTTGGACCGGAATCTGTAACGCTAATCTGATGTGGTGCAGATGGGCTCAGTTGACGATCGCAGGGGTGGAGTCGGTGGAGCTAACCTGGAAATCGCCATCCGTATCTTCCTGTTCGAGGACAAGACGAATGGTCTCGTCCACATCAATGAGGAACCTGCGGGGTGCATTCCCCTTTTCGTCTAGCGTATGTACAAATTTAGCTCGACAATCCGAGTCCTCTTCAGAGCCAACGCACCGTGAGACATCCTGCGGCCGCGAGTCACGGCTTCGTTGCCAGCAGCTTGCATTCGTCGGGAAGCGGGGACAGACTGGAGATCAAGGTTAGCGTGAATGGTCAAGGAGCAGATAACGAGCCGATAGGATGCAAGGGACAATTCCAACATTAGCAGGGTTATCGTGGATTCAACGAAAAGAGTGATGAGGAGTATCAAGGTAAAGATACAATAAAACCCTTATTCCACTCACGTTGCTGTAGGTGCGGGCACGGCTGTGAAACTCCTTTCCGCCATAGTAGACCGAGTCATGAGAGTGGACTGGAGGGTGCGCGGACGGATCATGGTCCTCGAAGAAGATTGCATTGGGAGCGTGGTTAAGGGTTGGAGCCATTGTCAACAGGAGACAAGTTGTTTTGTTCAACACGCGTTGGGTTGAGGGACAAGAGACGGGATGAACGCCAGGGGATAATGAGCTCTAAGTGTGCGACGACTCAAAAGAAAGTAAAATATAATAAGGTAGCAAGTTGTGTTGGACGCAGTATCCGAACACCTCGATGTGTGCTGGAGGGCAAAGTTTTCGAGGGGATGAGTGTGGAGGGCTCGGGGAGCTGGCTGCTGGAGCTTTATATTGGATATTCTTGAAACACGTGACGAATTTTCCTCTTTCAGGTTTGACGTTTTAGTACCTGACGGAACTGTACAGCACGAAAACAACCCGTCACAACATAAAACATGTATTTTGCAGCAATCCCGTGAGGAAAGCAAATGAGACCGTCTGGATTCACAACAGTGGGTAACTTGGCTGCCAACCACGCGCATATATGAGCATCGACTCACTTGCCAGCGACATTGCCTTGACACCCAGCCGCCCGGCTCTCTTCCGGAAGCCCGCCGGTAGCCCAGCTTGAGCGTTCTGAAGCCAAAAGCTGGACGGTCGCCAATTTCCAAGGTCCGAGATACGAATACTCGAACGCCGAATCCCGACGTGCAGAGCTCACATGATGTTTGGACGTCGTGATCGGCACACAATCCGAGCGCCGATGTTCGGCTGGACCTGTTAAAGTCGTTCATGAAAATGCGAAGCGGCTGACTGCCTAAACATTAGCTTTGCTTGCTTTGTCTCTCGGCTCAACAATGGTGCTAGCATCCACTGGCGTGGCTGTATCCACGAATAAGCGATTTTCCTGGGGTTTTTTAGGCTCCTGTGTTTCGTAGGGCTGATCATCGAAATGTTTCCGTATGATTTACATGCCAAAATCCCTTGATCCATTGCCGAGAAACCAAGCGTAAGCAACAAACTATAAAAGTCTGAATCTCCTCTGACGGCTGGCAAGCACCGAACATCACTTTAAAAAGCAGACAACTGGTTCGGATCTTGTGTCGTTAGGAGGTGGCTTATGGCGCACATGGGCAGCTAACAACGTTGAACTGCTCAAGGTGATAGCCGAGTCCTAACTCCTTTCAAACGGGCTGTGAAGAACGGGTGGCTGAAAACAGCAACAAGCACCTCTTTTATGGCAAATTGCTCCGAAGCGGGACCAATATCAACGTGCTCAGGGATAAGATTGTGAAACTGATCGCGCATATAACTAGGCACACCATTCCACGCCACTCGAAGATGTATTCTCCGGTGGCTTGTTCAAGTAATCGTTTTTTTGCTTGAGTAGAGGCTGCGTTCTCTCAGCCAGAACGTTGCCACACAACGCCTAGCGAACATAAACAAGGCATGCTGCTTAACACTCTACGCAAAGCCGTATTCTACCACTTCTAGAGTCGATCGGTGCTTGATTTGAATAATAAAAACTGTCAACTGCAACAGTAAACCACGTGACAGGTCAAACCCCCTGATCACAATGACGGTCATTAGTCCGAATGAGTCCTGATACGCACTACGAACATCGCGGGTTCACATGTACAAGCCACAATCGGAACTGCGCCCCGCTTTGCGACACTCGGTGCCCTATGTTAATTGTTGATTGGAGCTCGCCGCAGAGGATCTCAAACGGTCAATCACCGAAGCTAGGGGTGTACACAAGTGGCAATGGAAGCCCCACAGAAGCTGATTTATTGACTGTAATAGAGTCAGCCATGCCGATTCGAGCTAGGTGCGACATGGTTCGACTGGGGTTAATATTCGCAGGGACCAACATGATGGCCAAGAGTCTCCTCCAACTACCCACCGCCGTCTTAGCTGTGTCCGTTCGTACGACTGTGAGGCGAGCGCTGAACTGGACATCGTTAGGCCGGTCGTGCCTTTCGCTCGTTTAACTTTTATCGCTTAACCTAGGTTTTTCTTGTGATTTATTGTAATCAACTCGCAGGTTAGCGGCCGAACAACCTATTGTCTAGCAGCTAACACGGTTTGCATAGGTAGCGGCCATGCCTTGTGAACCACAATCCACCTCTCCAACCGGCTCTGTGTTTCAGCGTTATAGCCAATACACTGATTCCTCCGACTCGTACCACTCTTGCGACAACGCATCTCGCCACCAGCTTGCCCAAACCCGTTCCCCGCCCCATTCGAGGTTTCAGTCACTTCTCTCCTCCAAGCACCAACCTACCCATCTATCATCTCATGTCTTGTCCGACGAACGGTTCAACTTTTCACAGAGCAGCCTCGGCCACAGCTCAAGCTACCACTCTTCAACCTCGCACATGCATTACCCAGAATCACAAGCCGTCGATCCTTTTTTACCACTCGGACGGTTCCCCCACCTTCGTTTAAGCGAATTACCCACCAAGTCATCCCCCTTAATCCCAGCCACTTTGTCTCCTCCAACACTGTCGTCGAATGTCACCGACCTCAATTTCGCCGTTCCAGTCGCCGTCGTCGCAGACCGCCAAGTAAATGCGCCGCAGGGTCGAGTCCCTGAACGCTCGGCGAGGCGGCCAGTTGCCCGAAGCTTTACCGCTCTGTCCCAGTCTTCTCTCGCGGATCGCAACTCGAGCGAGTCGGACCTTACGTCGGCATATACCTGTTGTACCTCGCCGCTCATTGAGCCATGTCCTGTTGCGCCCGTGCCCGCCGACCTTGAGTCAACCCGCGTATCGCTTCCCAAATCGAGCCGAACGACGTCCAATACCGAAAGGCACACAACGAACGCGTCCAACAACAGTTCTGCACATCGATTGATAGTTGATACTGGCCCCCACGTTGACGAAATTAAAAGCCGTCAGATGAGCATTATCAAGAGCCCTGGATGCAACGAGGTTGACAGCTTTGTATTGGACACTCGAGGGTACAACGTGGCTCGTGAGCACGCGAAAGAGCCTATCGTTGGTAAACCAGGTTCAAGTATTGCGAAAAGTCAAATCCGCGCCGGTACGTTTGTCCATAGTGACATATGTAGGACTGAGTTTGATCCAAACCTCGACAGGCCCCAAGACGACTCCCACAAACGAGCTCGAGGGAATCCCATGGCCGAGTCTTTCTGCTTCGCCCGCGAACGGCTTGCGAAAGCGCCCGCCTCCCATCTACGTGGGCAATCAGGTACAGCGATCGACCATGACGGAAACGGGAATGGTCGCTGCTACTCGCTCAAACGAAGAAAATGATGCACTAGAAGTGGATTCGCCGAAGAGTATAAAAAGCGCTGGGTTTGCGTCGAGAAAGCCGAGTGACGCGAGCCAGTTTTCGCTGTCCATGTTCCCTCCTGTGCGTCGTCTACACCTCCTTTTTCAGCGCATATAGAGTCTAAAAGAAGCTTGGGTTTATTGGTAGACACCGACGACGCCCCTTCACGGAGATATTGGCTGGGCTGGACTGAATAGAAACTCCCCGCTTCGCCACGCGTTTTCTCCATCCCAGCAGACTCTTCGCACCCCTCCTGCTGGACTCACGCCTTCCTCGAGCCCCCAAAGTTTTCAGTCTCCCCTGTCCCCTCATTATCCTCAGTTCGTGCCCCATACTCTGGTCCGTCGCGCTACCACCGGCCACCAACCACCCTTGGCCTACACGCAAAACCGTACCAAACGCGCCTCCGCAGACCCAGCTGCCCATCACGAACGAAACAGAGCTGGGTCAATTACAGCATTCGAACCGGATTGTCGCTCGCTCGGTATAGCCCAACCGCACCAAGGACCCTTTAGCTACGTCTCGCCTGAACGACAAGAGCAGCGCCGCAAACGCTCCGATACCGTCACCTCATCTGATTCAGACTCGGTCTACAGCCAGGACCAAGACCAAGATTCAGGGTCCTGTTACTCAGGCGACGACGACGACGCAGCATCGATGGCAAGTTCAGTCGAAGAAGCGATCATGATGGCTCGGGAGGAGCGCCGGTTCTCGCGCCAGTCCAGGCTTGCCTATATGCGTGATGGTGCGATGACCAGGTCGGGTCAAGAGCTATCTCTGGAGTCGCATGCATCCTCGTCTCCGAGTTCTAGCTTGCCCGAGCACTGGCCTGTTGAGCCTAACAAGTTAGGAGGATATCCAGTCGAGGAGGACAAGACGGTGGTCCCGCTCGTTAGGCTTGGACGCCCCGACGCTGGATTACCAACTGTCAACCTTATACCACCTGGTCGTAAACCAGAGCTCCGAATGTCCACCAA
>WSTG01000377.1:0-19534 GCA_019616325.1 Ceratobasidium sp. 394
TGATGGGGCTCCAGAGGATACCACCGTCGTCACCTCTGACAAGGCCGCTGAGCACGATCGTCCTTGCCGAGCTCCATTGTTTTCTGCTTGCTTTTGGCCCTGGAGGTTGATGGTGTCTGGTTGAGGCCAGCGGTCGATGGCGTCTGGTTCCGACCAGAGTGGTTGGGTCCGATGAGGCTCTGCTGCACGATAGTCTCCGACGGGCTCCATCGTTCTCTGGGGACTGCGTACGCTCGTCTTACTGGTGAAAAGACTCGCGTCCCGGAACGTATTTTGCGTTTTTCTCCACCAATACAAGGCCAAATAAAATTTCGACGCCGTTTTTAGACTCAGGGACTATCGGTGCATGCTTGGTAATTTTTTCTTTTTTTTCTTTCTTTTTTTTTTTTCAAAAAAATTAATCGCTGAGGGACACCTGTTGGTCCCACCAGGTACCGTTTGGTGCTGGAGGTTGATGGGACTCCGGAGGACGCTGAAGTCTTCACCTCTGACAAGGCCGCCGAGCACGATCGCCCTTGCCGAGCTCCATCGTCGTCTGCTTGGTCCTGGCCCCACACGTCGACGGCTTCTGGTTTGAGACCAGAGGTCTTGGGTCAAACAAGTCGCTGGAGCACGATGGTCCCTGACAGCCTCCGTCGTTGTCTGGTCGGTTCCACCCCCAGAGGTCGATGGTGTCCAGTTGGGACCAGAGTGTTCAGGTCCGAGAGGGTGCTGGAGAATGATGGTCCTTGACGGGCTCCATCAACGTCCGGCCACTGTCGGCTTATCTCACGGGTGAAAAGACTCGCGTCCCGGAAAGTATTTTGTGTTTTTCTCAGTCAATACAAAGCCAAACAGAGTTCCGAGACTATATTTAGACTCAGGGACCATAGACACACCTGTGGTAAAAATTTCAATAATTTGAAATTCCAATGACCTCTGGCCGGGGGCGTCGTCGTCGGGCAGGTCGAGGCGCAAAAGGTCGATGGTCGTGATTCAAGGCCAGAGGTGTGAGGGCACCGGTGGACCCGATAGCCTGTGGTCCCCAAATGGACCCATCAGCTGTTGGTCCTTGGCTGGGCCCATTGGCCTTTGACCTTGAGCAAGGGGCAGCGGGGTCTGGGAGGTCGGAGGGCAAAAAGTCGATGGCCTAGGAAACAGACCGTCGGCTTCTGGTCGCAGTCCACCCCAAACAACGATGGTCCCCGAAGTGGTCGATCGTTCCTTGGCGACCTCCGGGCCGCACAGGAGGCAAAAAGACTCGCGTCCGGGCGAGTATTTCGCGTTTTTCTCAATCAATACAAAGCCAAACAGAGTTCCGAGACCATATTCAGACTCAGGGACAGTTGGCGCATGTTTGGTAAAATTTTCAATAATTTGAAATTCCGATCACCTCTGACCGGGAGCGTCGTCGTCGGGCAGGTTGAGGCGCAAAAGGTTGATGGTCGTGATTCAAGGCCAGAGGTGTGAGGCCACCGGTGGACCCAATAGCCTTTTGTTCCCAAATGGACCCATCGGCTGTTGGTCCCCAAATGGACCCGTCGGCTGTTGGACCTTGGCTGGGACCATCGGCCTTTGGCCTTGAGCGAGGGGCAGCGGAGTCCGGGAGGTCAGAGGGCAAAAAGTCGATGGCCCAGGAAAGAGACCATCAGACACTGGTCACAGGTGGACCCAGACACCTCTGGTCTCTGGCAGGACCCATCGGCTTCCGGCGACCTCAAGGCACGCGGGAGGGAAAAAGACTCGCGTCCTGGAAAGTATTTTGTGTTTTTCTCAACCAATACAAAGCCAAACGGAATTCCGAGACTATATTTGGACTCAGGGACCATCAGTGCACCTGTGGTCAAATTTTCAATAATTTGAAATTGTGATGCATGGGGAAGTCCTCCACCTCCAGCAAAGGGCGCAGCAGTCAGGTCAGTCGAAGGGACAGAAGTTGATGGCCTCGGACAAGGACCAGAGGACTTCAGTCACAGAAGGACCCATCGACCTGTGGTCCTTGGCTGGACCCATCGGCTGTTGGTCCCCAACCGGACCCATCGACCTTTGGCCCTCAGCTGGACCCAACCGCCTTTGGCCTCGAGCAAGGGGCAGAGGAGTCCGGCGGGTCAAAGGGCCAAAAAGTCGATGGCCTCAGACAAGGACTAGAGTGCTCTGGTCACAGTTGGACCCAGACAACGACAGTCCCCGACATGGTCGATCGTTCCTCGGGGACCTCTGGGCCACGCTGGAGGCAAAAAGACTCGCGTCCGGGCGAGTATTTTGCGTTTTTCTCAACCAATACAAAGCCAAACAACATTCGGAGACTATATTTGGACTCAGGGACCATCGGTGCACCTGTGGTAAAAGTTTGAAAAATTTGAAATTCCAATGACCTCTGGCCAGGAGCGTTGTCGTCGTGCTGGTTGAGGCGCAAGAGGTCGATGGTCTCGATTCAAAGCCAGAGGTTTGAGGACGCTGGTGGACCCGACGGCCTTTGGTCTGGAAATGGACCCGTCGGCTGTCGGTCTCCAAATGCACCCAATGGCCTTTGGGCTTGAGCAAGAGGCAGAGGTGTCTGGGAGGTCGGAGGGCAAAAAGCTGATGGCCTAGGAAAGAGACCGTCGGCTTCTGGTCACAGGTTGACCTGGAAGCCTTTGGTCCCCGGCAGGACCCGTCGGCTTCCGTGGCCTCCAGAATCACATGGGAGGCAAAAAGACTCGCGTCCCGGAAAGTATTTTGCGTTTTTCTCCACCGATACGAGGCCGAATGAAATTCTGATGGTGTATTTAGAATCAGGGACTGTTGGTGCATGTTTGGTATTTTTTTTTCTTTTTCGGAAAAAAATAAAAAATAAATCCCGGGGGGCGCACCCATGGTCCTTTGGTTGGGCCAGTCGGGTGCCGGAGGTTGATGGGCGCTGGATGAGGCCACGGTGTTCGGCTCCTGGAAGGCCGCTGGGCACGATCGTCCTTGCCGACGCCCGTTGTTCTCTGGTCGATTTTTGCCCTGAAGGTCGATGGTGTCTCTTTGAGACCAGAGTGGTCGGGTCTGATGAGGCTCCAGAGCGTGTTGGTCCCCTACAGGCTCCGTCGTTCACTGGTGGCTGTGGGCTCGTGAGACGGGTGAAAAGACTCGCGTCTCGGAAAGTATTTTGCGTTTTTCTCTGTCGATATGAAGCCGAATCAAGTTCCGAGACCATATTCGGATTCAAGGACTGTTGGCCCATGTTTGGTAGTTTTTTATTTTATTTTATTTTATTTTATTTTTATTTTCTCCCCCTTTCCTTTTTTTTATTTTTTTTTGTTTCCTCTTTCTTGTTCTCGAAAAATGAAATCTCGCAAGTGTTGTTGTCTGGGATGTCGTGCTCTTGTGGTGAGTGCGAAGAAAATGAAAACATATATGTATAACGTAAATGTACTTGGGGGTGGATCGTTCGGTTCTAGTCTATGTATCTAAACGGTGTCCTCCGCCCTGCTCCTCGCCTCTATCCCTCATCTGTAGCGGAAGATCTGCTTCTCGTGCAGCACCAACCACAGCAACACCAGGTGCGCCGTCACCAGCATCTGGTCTGTCCCGTACCACTCCAACTCTCGCACCGGCTCCGACAGCCATACCATGAACGTCTCCCCGTCGTCCAGCTCCGATCCCAGCTTGAAACCTTCCCGCATCTTCTCCCGCAGCTGGTCGTTGCACAGTGCCAGCCAACACATCGGCAGCACCTGGTCCCTCCCCACGCACCCCAGTCTGTCCGTCCGGTGGTCGTGTACCATCGGCCACCAGCACCTGTAGCACAGCGTCCCGTTCGTCGGCAGATCGCCGGCCTTCTTCGCCAGCGTGAACGGCATCCCCTTGTACTTGTACGAGTCCAGCGACCACGCCCCTCCGCCTGGCATGTGCTTGCAGCGGTACATGACGTGCCCCAGCGAGGACGGCCGATGCAGCATGCACCAGACGCACCGCTGCTCCATCTTTTTCTTCACCTCCATCAGCGTCGGGAAGTTGAGCGGCGACTTGGCTACCTCTGCCGCCGTCGCCGCGTCCATCTCTGCCGACGCCTGTGTCGCCGCGGCCAACGCGTCGATCGTCACCGTGGGCCCTATGGGTGCGGCTGGTCGTGCTGTCGCCGACGCCCGCCAAACGATCTCTTGCTGCGCCGTCCGACCTTGCCCCCCGGCCGGTGGACCCTCGCCTTCCGGAGCGACGCTGCCGTCGAGGTCTGCGGAAAGATGATCGCGTGGTCAGCTGTTCTGGACTCGACTTGGACCGTGGCGCGCGCGTGTGCTCACCTGACGTCCTCGCCGCCTCGGGTGCCGCCGTCTCCTGTGTCGGCTCGACGCTGGGTGCCGCCTCCTGTGTCGTCTCGAAGCTGGGCGCCGCCTCCTGTGTCGGCTCGACGTTGGGCGCCGCCTCGCTCTGCCCTGACCCCGACGTTCCCGAGCCTCTGGCGTTGAACGTCGGAAGGTGCTCCTCGATCCACTCGTCCCCCGAGTATCTCTTCGGCCGACTGTCCGGGATGACCGGCATCGACAGCCCCGCTCCTTTTCGACCGAGTATCTGCGCCATCCGCGCCTTGCACCGAGAGCACAGTTCCCCGCCCAGCTCCGCGCACGTCGTCTCCAGCTCCTCGCCGTCCAGGTGGCGGGACGAGTACCGCCGCATGCAGTCGGGCCCTTCCGCCATCTCCTTCATCTCCGCCCATCCTCCGGCGTCCACCTCGGGGCCCGCCGGCGTCGGTCGAGGCGCGAATATGATGCACAGCGCCGCCCGTCCGTCCCGTCCCGCCCGTCCGGTCTCCTGCGCGTAGTCCACCATCCCGTAGGGCAGCTTGTAGTGGAGCACCGCTCGACACGCCCCGTGGTGCACCCCCGTCCCCATCCCGCTCGTCCCGACGATCACCGGAAACCGCGCCTCCAGCCAGCCCCTCGCGTTCCCGTCCCTCTCCTCCTCCGACAGGTTCTTCCGGTACTGCGGCGCCCCCAGCAGCTTGCCCACGTGCTCCACGTCCGAGTACGAACGGCACTGCACGAGGATCCCCTCGCCCCGCTCCAGCTCCGACCGGTACCGCCGCACGTGCATGGCCAGCGACTGGTCGGCGGCCTTCGAGTCCCGGAAGTCGGCGATCCTGAGCGCCAGGTTCCGTCGTTGAGTCGGCTCCCTGATCACCCGCCAGGTCGGACGTCCCAGGAGTCTCCGGATCTCCTCCTGCGCCGAGGGAGGCACGGTCGCCGACAGGCACACCAGCGGCACCCCCGCTCGCACCAGCCCCGACAGCCTCGACATGGCGTCCCGGTACTCCTTGGACAACTTGAGCAGGTGCACCTCGTCCACCACGATCCTGTTCAGGCGCGCCTCCGAGTGCAGGCGCGCCAACCACTGGGGAAACTCCGCCGACGCCGCCGCCTCCGCCGACACGATCGTCGCCCCGTCCTCCGGCGTCGACTGGGGGTCGCCGTCCCAACCGCTCGCCCTCACCCCTCGCGACTCCAGCGATTTCCTCTGGTCGAGCATCAAGGCCCTCAGCGGCGCGATCACCACCGTCACCCCCGTCTCCAGCAGCGTTGTCGCCCCGAACACCGCCGATTTCCCGCCCCCCGTCGGCAGCACCACCAGCAGGGACGTCTCCCGCGCCAGCGCCTGCAGGAACGCCTGCCCCTGGCCCCGCGACTTCCAGTCCCCCGCGTCGTCGCCCGTGTAGGCCCGCAGTGCCGCCAGGTGGTTCACCTCCATCGTCTTCTTGGTCGCCTCGGCCCCCTCGTTCGACCCCATCCCCTCGCCCGCTCCCAGCCTTAGAGAGCTCAACGCTCGCGTCACCTGCCCTGACACGAAATCCGCCAGGGGCCCGTCCATCAGCGCGTCCTTGATTGCCCCCGCCAGCTCCGCCTTTCCCAGCGACGGCCCCGATCGTTCCATCGACGGCGCGTCCGATCCCTCGAGGGAGAGCTGCGCCAGTCGACCTGGTGCCGTCGACCCGGCCCTCGTCTCCTCCGGCAGCAGCAGCCCGGTCGGGCACAGCACCGTCCACCACCTCTCCGACGCGGCGATGTACTTCTGGATCGTGTTGTGCATGAATAGCCGGTGTTCGCCCACCAGGATCCCGTAGTGCTGGAGCGCCGTCTCCGTGTCGTGCCCGGCCTGCGAGTCCACCACGTTGGACGCCCGCTGCATCGGCGCGAACGCCTCCGGCATCATCTGCCGCTGGCTCGAAACCAGGAACTGCCGCACCACCCGCAGCCCGACCTTCTTGGCCTTGACGCCCTGCAGGAAAAAGTTCCTGCAGTCGATCGACAGCTGGTCCGACCGCAGCTCCTTCCCCAGCACCGGGAACGCCGACGTCGATTGCACGTAGCTCGCCGCGTCCCCCGCCGTCCTCTGCACCAGCATCGTCGCGAACGGACTCACCAGCCCGTGCAGCACGAGGAAGACGTGCGCCAGCCTCCAAGGCACCGCGTGCGCCACCACCCTGTCCAGCCCGGTCGTGTTCGTCCCCTTGCCGTAGTACAGCAGGTACACGAGCTTCCCCGGGTTCACCCAGTGGAAGTTGCGCGGCCGGTGCGTCGTGTTCTTCACCTTCATCAAACAGTACTCCACCCCTCGGCTCGACGCCCCGCCCGCCAGGTGCATCAGGAGCGCGTGCTGCCGCGTGCACTCGGTGTAGTCCTCGAGCCACTCCTCCACCCGCCCCTCGTTCCACACCACGTTTCCTCGCTCGTCCATCCCCCTGTGCAGCCCGGACCCTTCCTCCCGCTCGAACACCGTCCTCGTCATCGCCCAGTCCAGGTTCCGGAACGGGTTGCGGTCGTCGCTGAACATCGAGTAGCCGGCGTCGGTCCTCGCGTGCGAGTCGTAGATCTGCGTCTCCGGCGTCACCTCGAAGCCGTAGGCCTTGAGCGGGATCCGCAGCAGCACCCGCTCCTTGAGCGTCTCCTCCACCCGCTGCACACCCTCCAGGAACGACCTCTGGAAGTCTCCGAACTCGATGTCTTGCCCCTCCACCGTGACCCGCGTCGGCGTCGTCCACAGCACGTTCGGCGCGTGCGTGCTCGTCCCGGCGTACAGGCTCGCCAGGCTCACCGCGATCGAGGTCGACGAGAAGGGCGACAGCCGCCGCCTCGTGAGTGCCGGCAGGATGTTGTCGACGATGCTGTCCGAGTCCCCCTCTCCGTCAGCGGTCGTTCTCCTCGGCCTCGACTCTCTCGACCGACTCACCTGCTCACTGGCAGCTTCTTTCGCTGCTGCGTGTCCCTCGACCACATGAACAGCGCCGCCCGCATGAAGTATTTGATGCGCACCAGCAGGTGCGAGGCGTTGCCTGGCGCCAGGAACGACCCGTCCTCTCGCATGTTGATCAGCATCCCGTACCTCACGGTCGGGTCGTCGAACTGGTCGACCGCCAGGTGCCCGAAGTCCTCCATCGTGTCGGGGCACCAGAACCACCGCGACATGTCCAGCACCACCCGCCGTCCCTGCGCGTGGCCTGGCGCCTTCTCCGCGTACTTCCACGCCCGGTCCACGCACCGCTTCTGGCTTGGCGTCATCGTCACCCGGTATCGGTCGTCGCCCTCCAGCTCCATTTTCCTGAGTCGCATCGCGAACGCCAAGAAAACGCCCCAGCACTGCCCGTACTCCCGCGCCGTCGCCTCTTCCAGCCTCCGGAACTCGTGCTTCGGCGGACTGCGGGGAACGTCAGCGTCTAGCGTGGGGCGGGCGGTCTGGTCCCGTGGAGCGCTCACCCGTTGCCCTCGTCCATTATCTCCGTCCGATATACGAACGCCGTGTTCGTCAGCGTCGCCTGGTCCTGGGTGAACTCCCGGATCGCCGCCTTCACTATCCTGCCCAGGGGCGATCCCTCCTCCGGCGTCTCCACCAGCTGGCACAGAAAGGCCGGGTCGTACTTGGACGTGTGCGCCACCCAGCCGTTGAAGTGCAGCCAGGGCTGCACGTCCTTGGCCGACGACACGCTCACCGGGCCGTGGTCGACCGGCCTCCAGCTCTTGATCGTTGCCCGCAGCATCTCCTGCGGCGCGGCCGGCGAGGAGTGGAGGTCCTCCGGATCCGGAGGTCCCGCCATGGCGGGGATGACTACGAACCACTTCTTCGAACGGTGCCCCCCACAGAACGTTTGCACCGTCACCGCCTTCACCGGCCGCGGTCCTCCCTTGTGTTTCGCCATCGCCTTCTTGTGCCCCTTGAAATGATTGGCCATCGTGTCCTCCGACTCCACCGCGTACCGCACCCCCACGTCCTCGCAAAGCGTGCACTGCACCCCCTTCGCTTCCGGCAGGAACGGCAGGGGAGGCGACGGGTAGGGGGGAACGGGAAGGTCCGCTATCTGCTTTCTCTCAGTCGACCGGTCTCCGACGACGTGGAACGCGCTCACCCTTCCGTTGTAGACGTTGTATTTGGAGAACAACGCCAGCATGGCGTTGGTGCTGTGCGCCCGCTTGTTCTTCATATGGCTGTGGGCGTGCGCCGGCGCCGAGCTGAGCTTCAGCAGTCGGAGTCGGGGGCAATGGATGCAGCAGAGGTAGTCGTACGAGGCGACTATCCCGATCTTGAGTTGCCGGAGGGCCGGGCAGCTCACCACCCCGGGGTAATCGACCACCGAGGTGAACACGTCGTCCGGCTGGACGGTCATGACGGACGCGGTCGACATGGTGCGCTCGACCGCTGAGGCGTCGCGGCGGAAAAGAGGATCGAAGAGCGGGTCGGGTGGGGGGTGAGGGAGAGAGGAAAAAACGGTCGAGACGCGTCTGGGTCGTCCCTCTCGTGCACGTGCCTCAGGGGCCTGCGGCGGGTTCCTGGTCTTGCCGGGCGCCGGAGGTCTAGCCGGCTCGCTACATGCTTTTCGAGGTCGACGGTCTGTGTGGCCGGTTCGGTTGATTCGGTTGATTCGGTTGATTCGGTTGTTTCTGGTGTGGTTGCTGTATAATAGTTCAGCGCGACGAAATGTTATTGGGCAGAGAGGGAAACACTTACCGAGGCATGTTGTACGATGAGACCAGAGACGCAAGCCGTGCGCTGGAGGCGACCAGCCCGGGACCGCCGTCGAAGGATTTCTGGTGTCGACGGTGCCCTGCCCCTCTCGCCGTGCGGTGGGTGTGAGGTCTGGTCGAGCGTGAGTGCGCGGCGCGACCGGCGTATATACGTGAGCAAGACTCACCCTTGAGGAGAGGGTGGGCTTTGCGCCACCCCTACGTTCCCTGTCCACGCGAGTTGATCCCCGTCCGGCGATGGATCGGTGGTGACGACCCGCCCGCTGCGATGGTGGTGCCGACCGCACGACGGGTGCCGAAAGAGAAGCGACGCCTCGAGCGATCGCCAGGGTTTTGCGCGAGTCGGATAGAGTGTCGGACTTCCAGGGTCGCTCGATCCCTGACGTTGACGAGAGGACGGGCTCGGGATCGGCCGTAGACGTTCGTGGTCTCCTCGAAAGGTCGAGGTTCTGGTGGGGAATCATGTCGATCGTGCGCTCGGGAGTACTGCCGGGTGCGACCCGCTGGACGTGGTCGAGCTTGCCTCGCCGATCGAAGCACGCTGCTGATATATAGGTGCGCGCGTGGCGGTGCGAGAGTCGTTTTGCCGAGCGCCAAGGCAACCTGCGGGATTTGAGCTGCTGGCTCACACGCGTCATGCCGTGGGTCGCGTCGATGGATCATACGCTCCTGCTTGAAACGATTGTCTCGTTTCTCGCGGGCCGTCGGAATAGGTCCCCGGGTGGTGAAGTTTCTTTTTCTTTTTCTTTTGCTTTCGCTGCGCTGTCCCTAAGCGGCCGTCGTCTTATTTTGAATCACTCGGCTTGCATACACCTGTCTCAAACATGGCCTGTACAATAATACCTTGTTCCTTCCCTTAAGGCACAGGTCCCGGTCTTCTCTAACGCTGCGTGTACAATAACACCTCGTTTGTCTGAGGCACAAGTACCTATTCGTTTGCGCTTCCCTTAAGGAACGCCTTTTTTTTCGATTCGAGTTTGTCGAAAGTCGGTCGACCGCCGAGGTGTTCTTTGCCTTGCGAGCAAACGGGTGGGAGCGAGCGGAATCGGTGTCTATTCCAATTATATAAACGTACACGGGGACGCGAACACAGTGAGCGAGAATACAAGCAAAGGGGGGGGGGGGGGGCGGCTGTTACAGCGGTGGGCAGGGAGTCGATGTGACCGAGATACTGGCGCGAGCGGGAGAGGAAAGGCGAGAGAAAGAACCACGGGATACGACCGACGCGTCGAGGAGTGCACATCGGGGATCGCGCCTGGCGCGAGGTCGAGCGTGGTGCGGTGGTCGAACAGGACGACCCGCTCTCGCGCCGATGGGTAGGTCGAGGCTTGACCGGATGTTGCGGCGGTGCGGTACACGACTCGGTAAACGACGCGGTCGATTCGAGCGCATCGGCGCGCGAGCGAGTGAGACGTGGAGAGGCGGCAAGAGCCCCGCGCCTTATGACGGTCCACCGACCGAGGGCGCGATCGGTGGAGAGACGGCGCTGCGGCCGATCGGGGCCTAACGACTAGACGGGCGTGCGTGTGACGTGCGACGGCGGCCGTGTACGATGCGCGGGCGAGCGGGAGTCGATGGGGTGGCGAGGATTAGATTAGCGACCGCTTGCGCAAACGAGGGCGAGAAGAAAAGAAAAACGACGTACCGTCGTAGAAGAGGGTGGCCCCATGGCCCCGATCGTCCACCTCCCCGCCCGTCGGCTTCTGTGTCCCAGTTTCTACGCCGCGCCGATAGGTCTCGACGGATGCGCGAGCAAGGAGTCGGGGTCGGGTAGGCGAGTCGGCGAGAAAGACTCATCGAGCGGGGGTGGCTTTGGTGACGCGGGGCCGAGCGAGACGGTGGGCCAGAGACGGCGGGCGGGACGGCGAGCGAGAAAAGGAGTGGAGGAAACGAGCGGAGGAAACGAGCGAGGAAACAAACGAGACCGAGGGGTGCGCCTCGAGATCTCGCCTGGTGCGGGGTCGAGCCTGGCGTGGTGGTCGAACTAGACGACCCGCTGTCGCGCCGGTCGGTAGGTCGAGGCCGGATCGGACGTTGCGGCCGCGGGGGATACGACGCGGTAAACCGCGAGCGAGCGAGACGAGGCCAGGCGGCGAGAGGGCGTTGCCGCGCGACGATCCACCGGCCCAGGACGTGATCGGTGGTGAGTCGGTGTTGCGGCTGGGCGGGGCCTAAGGTCTGGATCGGCGCGCGTGTAACATGAGGTGGTGGTCGTGTACGACGCACAGACGGGTGGAGTCGACGAGCGGCGGCGAGAATTAGCGACCTCTCGAGCAAACGAGAGCGAAAAAGAAGAAAAAACGACGTACCGTTGTAGAGGACGGCCCCGCGGCCCCGATCGTCCACCTCCCATCCCGTCGGCTTCTACGACCCGGTGTCCACCCCGCGCCGATAGGTCTCGATGGATGCGCAAGCGAGGGGTCGAGGTCGGTTGGGCGAGTCGGCGAGGAAGACTTGTCGAGCGGGGATGGTGTCGGTAAGGAGGGGCCGAGCGAGACGGCGATCGAGAGACGGCGGGCGAGAGACGACGAGCGAGAAAACGGGTGAGAGAACGATTGAGAAGACAAGCGAGGAAACGAGCGAGACGACGAGCGAGACGAGACGAGCGAGGCGACAAAAGAGACGGCGATGAGACGAGAGGACACCGCGCCGACGGTCGAGGGACGGAGGAGACGGCGGGAGAAAGGGCTCGAGTGTCGACGCCTCGCCCTGGCCGGCTCGACCGTAAGCGCCGATCGAGTGGCTGACTGTACAGCACCGGAGCTTTTGCTTCCGGTGTATCGTAGCGGTGAGTGGGCACGAGGGAAAGTAAATGAATATACGCGCCTGCATAAAACGATCGTTTCGTTTCTTGTGGGCCGTCGAGTGCGTCGGTGATTAACGACGTTTTTTTTTTTGCCCCGCTGTGCCGTGTGTAAAGGCTTGCGATGTATCGCTATCCGGTTTACGAAAGATTAGTGTGTGATCGCCGGTGCTCGAGAGACACCTACCGAAATCGAAGAAACGCTTGAACCAGATGGTAAAAGGAGTTGGCCGAGTCGAGCGTTGCTGGTCCGGGCGTGGGGTCGTCGACGGGTTCGATCGGGGAGAGAACGAGAGCCCGAGCCTCGCGAGTTTACAGGCTGGAACCGAAAACGCGGCGTGGGACGCGCATACTATGCACGCTCGTTCCTTTCGTTTTCGTTTTGTTGTCCCGAACGAGTCGTCGTCTTATGTCGAGTCGCTCGGCTCGCATACGCTTTGTCTCTAACTCTCTAACGTTGCTCGTATAATAATACGTCGTTTCTTTGCTCGGGGCACAAGTACCTATTCGCTTCGGCTTGAATTCCCCAGAGAACGTCTTCTTTCGATTAAGTTTATCGAACGTCGGTCGAGCACAGGGGCTTTCTTCGTTAGTAATACGGCCTTACGAGCGGATGATCGAGGGCAAGTATAATCGCTGATCGATTTAAATCGTGTAGATGTACATGGGGGATACGAGCGTGTCGAGCGAGAAAATAAGTGCAGGGGGTGGCGACTGTTACGGTGGGCGGGGACTGGATGCGACGGGGATACAGGCGCGAGCGGGGGAGGAAATGTGAGAGCGGGAAAGACGAAATACGACGAGCGCGCCTCGGGAACCGAGCGAGGCGCGGTGGCGGTACGAGGCGACCCTCGATCTCTCGCGCCGGTGAAACGGTCGAGCCTAGATCGGACGTCGCGGTCGTGCGGGATATGACCCTATACTTGACGCGGGTGGTTTGCGAGCGTTGGCGTTGGCGAGGGCTAGAGGTCGAACGGAGACGGTGTCGGTGAGGCGGAACCGAAAGGGTCGGCGAGCGAGACGATTAGCGACGGGGCGAGACGAGGGCGGGGCGTCGAGAGCGGCTTACTGTACGACGATCGACCGGCCAAGGACGCGGTCGGTCGAGAGACGGCGCTGCCACCGGGCGGGGCCCAACGTCCAGTCTGGTGCGCGTGTAAAGTTTGACGGTGGTCGTGCATGGTGTGCAGACGCGTCGGGTCGACGCGCGAGTGGTGTAATTAGCGATCTCCCGAATGGACGGGAGTGATAATCGAACGTACCTTCGAGAGGCGGTCGAGAGTCGGCGAGGACGAGAGGTCGAGTGAGGACGGCGCCGGTGAGGCGGGATCGAGAGAGACGGCGAGCTAGATAACGACCGAGGAAGGACGAGACAACGAGCGAGATAAAGAACGAGGCGACGAGCGAGATAAAGAGCGAGACGAAAAGCGAGGTAGAGAGCGCGATGACGGGCGAGACGGCGAGCGAGATACCAAGCGCGACGCCCTAAGAGACGATGGACGAGTCGGCGGGAGCGATCGAGGCACGGCGTCGATCGTCGAGGTGACGGTGGGACCGACGTCGGTGTGGAGTGTTTGCGTTGACACGTCGTGCGACCGACGCGATCGTAAGCGCCGGTTTGAGTGGCTGACTGTACAGCACCGGAGCTTTTGCTTCCGGTGTACAGCTGCGGTGAGAGGGTGCGGCGGGCGGGAGATCGCGTTGACCGCGCGTACGCCCGAGCGGAACGATCGCGCTCGGTTCTTGCCAGTCGACCGATACGTCCACTATAAATATTTTTTTTTTTCGCCTCTCGCGTTCTCGGTGTACGGTCATAAATACGAGTATATATACTTCGGCTTTGTATGTGTGTAGTACATAACAAGCGGAGGATTAAAACAATGAGCGCGCGCGAGAGAGAGAGACAAAGAATGCGCGCGAGAGAGACGAAATATGAAACGCGATACGAAAAATGAAACGCTAGCGAGAAAAAGGCCGAGGGCCCGACGGCCGGGCTTTATGCGTCGTGCGGGACATGGCTGACTTTGCGACGGTTGGCGGCGGGCGCAGCGGTCGAGCGGTTCGGTTTTCCCAGCGCCGATCCGGTGGAGGCGATCCTCAGGCCGGTGGGGACTTTCGGCGTGGACGAGGTTTTGCGGGCGGTGTCTGCGTGTTGCCCGCTAGCGCTCGCTGTTCGTCGGGACGTGGACATGGACGGCGCGGGCGAGGCCGGCAGCGGCTCGTCGGATGGAGCGCGCCGTTTCCTCGGGTTCGAGACGGTAGGCGGCGTCGGCGAGGGCTGGAACATTCGCCGGTTGCTCGGGTTGCGGGACGGGGGCAGCGGCAGGGACACCATCACCACGTCCTCGTCCTCGGACCCCGAGTCCCCGAGCGTCTCGGGAGACGAGTCCCGCGCTTGCGATAGATCGAGGGCGGCGGGCTGCCGCGGCGGGGGGGATCGTTCGACGGCGGCGGCTCGGTCGAGAGGAAGACCCCGCCCCTTTTTCTTCCTGGCGGCTAAGTCTTTGGTCGGGCTTGACTGCTCGACGCTCGAGTCCGACTCGTCCGACGTGGGTACCTCTCGTCTCGGTGGGGGCGGGGGGTCGGCGGGTTTGGCGGGTTTGACCGGTTTAGCCGGTTTAGTCGGTTTGGCGGGTTTGGCGGGTTGAGTCGGTTTGACCGGTTTGGCGGGTTTAGCCGGTTTGGCGGGTTTGGGTCGCGCCGGTTCGGTCGGTTCGGTGGGTGCCGCTTCGGCCTCTGCGGGTTTGGCCTCGGCCGCCCACCGGGCGTACGAGTCGGGCGAGAGCTGGCCGCCCGGCGCGAGCAGTTCGGCGGTGATGGGCGAGAGAGGTCGGGGCGGCTCCTCGACTGGAGCGGGATCGATCGATGCGGGCGCGGCGGCGGCGCGCGGTTCCCGCGGGGGTGGCCGGACTTTCTCCACGCGGCGGCTCTCGAGCATGTCGAGGTGAACGCGGTGCTCCCGCTCTTGCTGCGCGACCCAGTCGGCCTTCAATCGTCCCCCGACCTCTTCGATCGCGGTCTGGATCTCCGCGCCCGCCGGGTCTTGGTGCTCCTCGCCCGGGAGCGAGACGGCGAAGTCCTCGCGGTAGAACGCGCCGGTCGAGAACCCCGACAGCTTCGGCTGCACGGTGTAGTCGGCCCGCTGGCGCTTCCCCCGTTGCCAGCTGCTGGCCCTGAACAGCGCCTCCCGGTGGGCTAGGACCGAAAGGCACTGGCTCGGTTGGTCGAAGACCTGGACCGGCGCCGTGGCCGAGGGGAGCGGCGGGCCTTCCGCCTTTGCCCTGAGGTAGACGTGGTCCTCGGGGTTGTTTTGGCGGCAGCCCTGCAGCATGCCCTGCAGCAGCATCCCGTCGCATGCGCGCTGCAGGGACTCGGCCTCCGTCCGACCGATGCCGCGCGCGGGGTGGAAATTGTCGAGGATGCGCGCGGTCTGGCCTCGATCTGCGGCGGTCGCGTCGGTCAGCGTCGGCCTCGGGTGCGAAAGGAAAAAGAACCGGGAGCGGGGGAGAGGGAACTCACCGTCCGACGTGCCGGGCAGCCGGCCCAGATCGACGAGGGCCGAGTCTCCGACTGCGCGAGGGAGAAGGCGGCGATGGAGAGACGACGGGCGGAGGGGAGCGGGCGAAAAAAAGAAAGAAAAAGAAAGAAAAAGAAAAGAGAGCGGGGAGAGAGAGAGAACGTTAGCGGGGCGACGGCGTCGACGAGTGGGGGCCGCTTACCTCGCGCTCGACTTTCCACCGCGAACGTGCGCGTGAAGTCGAGGCGCAGAGTGTTCGTCGCCTCGTCGATCGAGGCGACGTCGTGCTCGAACAGCCCGTCGCTCGTTGCGATCGACAGCGACTCGTTGAGTCCGGCCAGCGGCTTGAGACTCGGCACCGCCTCGAACGCTCTGGCGAGGTTCGCGGCGTATATGTCCTGGAGCGAGAGGTAGGGGTGAGCGACACCGGAGACGACGAGCGAACGAGAGATGGAGAGGGAGAGGAGGAAAAGAACGGGAAAAAAAAAAAAACGAAAACGAAAACGAAAAAGGGGTGCGCCGCTCACCTTGATCGCGGCCATTATGCCGGGCAGGTAGGTCGCGGCGATGTCGGACCCGTAAGGCGAGCCCGTGCACGCGAGCCCGAAGGCCACCATCGTCTCGCGCATTTTCTGCCGCTCCTCCGACACGCGCTGGTTCATCGCTTTGCCCAGTCCCTCCGAGTCCCGCAACGCCTGCAAGAGCGTGTCGTCCTTCTCGATCGAGCGCGGTTGATCGTGGCGCGTCAGCGCGTCCGTCCCGACGACGTGGTGGAATAGACTTGTCGACCAGCTCGGGTTGATGAAGACGTACCGCGGCAGCAGCCGGTCGGTCACGTCTCGCAGGTCTTGCACGCCGTCGTCCTCGTCCTCGCCCTCGCCCGGCTTGTCCTTCGGCTCGACCGCCCCGGTCCCTTTCTCCCTCGACTCGCCCCCCCTTTTTCCCCCCTCGCCGTCCTCCTGCACCTCCTCGTCGTACTCGTCGCTGTTCTCGATCATCGGTCGACTGATGGGCGCGGGTTTGGTCGAGCGAGTGTGGGCCGGCCCCTTTGCCTTTGCCTTTGCCTTTGCCTTTGCCTTTGCCTTTGCCGTGGACTGGGAGGCGCGCGGGGCCGCGGGGCTCGAGGGCCAAGCCGTCGTCGGTTGGCCGTCGGCTTTGGGGTCGGTTCCAGCGCTCTGGGAGACGGAGGGCGCGGGCGGGTGGTGCGGCGCGGCGTCGGTTGTCGAGGGTCGCGGTTCCCGCGAGGGATCGTCGGGTGGATCGACGGGTGGATCGTCGGCGGGAGCGGGTGGATCGGCGTGGTCGGCGTGGGCGGCCGGGACGGCTGGAGCGGGTTCTGCCGGCGGCAGCTCTCCCAAGTCGGCGGGCGGTGGAGGTGGATCGGCGGGCTCGACGGCCGGGCTCGACGGCATCTCGAGGTTGAACTGGCCGTCCCACCAAGGGTTCAAGCCGCGCATGTCGTGCAGGTCTTGCACAACGTGCAGGAGCCAACGCGCCGGGCCCGGCAAGTCGAGCACCGGCGTGACGATTTGGTGCAGGAGCTCGTCGCACACGATGCCCCACCCGATCGCCGAACCCGCCGTGCAGCGCCGCTTGCTCGGCGCGTCGTCCCACCCGATGCACCACGCCTTCACGTCGAAGACGTCCCAGTACGCGCGCGGCGTCACGGCCGCCACCACGGGGTGGGTGGCCAGCAGCTTGGACGGGTCGATCGGCTTGTCGTCCTTCCACACGAGCGACTTGAGGCCCATCCTGGCCTCGCCCAGCAGCCGCTGTGCCTCCTTCTCGCCGTAGTCGAACGTGCCGGGGCGCTTGGCCAAAACCGACACGATGCCGTACTCTGTTCCGGCGGATTTGTTGGCGTTGCATCGACTGTTGAGCGTGCGGTACAGGAGCTCGAATTTCGGCCGAAACGCGCGCAGGGCGGCCGTGACGCGAGGGTCGTCGAGGATGGAGATGGCCTGGGGACGTCGGGGGTCAGCGCGCGGTCTTGTATCGTTAGGTAGCGCGACGTTTAATGTAAAACTTACGTGCATGAGCCGATGCTCCAGCAGCCCCGCCGACTCGGTGTCCCAACACCACATCAGCACCTGGTGCAGGCCCCGCAGCTGCCTGTACCAGTTCGCGCTGTTCCTTATCTTGCTGCCGGCGTGGGAGCCCTGGGTCCACACCAGCTGCATGGGGTTGATCAGCGCCTCGAGCTGCGAGGAGACGGGGAGCGATCCCGACGGTTAGCGATCGAACGGCGAGGCGGGCGCGACGAGAACGCTCACCGCCATCGCCACCTCCGGGCCCATCGCCGTCTGTTGCGACCCCGCCTCGCTCGCCTTGGTCTGGAGCCACGTCTTGGCCGGGAGCGCCGCCGCCGGATAGAACGCGTCGGTTTTGCCCCCGTACCTCCACAGAGGGAGGCGGGCGTACGTGCGCAGGGACGCCGCGATCCGGCGCCCCGATTCGCCCTTGTCGTCGTACGACTCGGCGAATCGCTCGTACGCCCCGCGCATAGCGAGCGCGACCTCGTCGGACGCCCAGTCGATCGAGCCGTCGGCCGAGCGCACGCCGTTCCGGGCCGCCTCGAGCAGCCGCCCGAAGGCCACGGACTCGGTCTGTTCGTACGCGGCCAGATACGTCGGGGTGGGCTTCCCTCCGAGGTGGAGGTTTTCCCAGTGCTCGCTCGCCAGCGGGCTGCCCTTGGCCGAGAGCGGCGTGGTCAGGGCGAATTCCTCCGCGTCCTGAAGGCCCTCCCCTTCTGCGACGTTGAGGACCTGACGTCGGCGAAAAGAGAAAGAAAGAAGAAAAAGAAAAGAAAGAAGGAAAAAAAAGAAAAGAAAGAAAGAAGAAAAAAGAAAAGAAAAAGGCGCGACGTTAGCGAGGTGACGCGAGAGCGGAAGGGAGCGGACGTACCTTGAACATAACGCGCACCCCGATCCAGTAGTGGGCGACCAGGCACGCGCCCGCGTCCTTCGACATCGCGGTGGCCACTCCCGGCGTCAGGAGGTTCGTGTACGTCCACTGCGCGACCCGCGTGTCGAGGAACATCTCGACCGTGGTCGATCGCTCCAGCAGCGTGTCGATCGTCGGTCCCGCCTCGTCCGGTGCGCTCGGCTCCGCGTTCTTCTTCTTCGACCCGCCCGCTTTGCTCTTCCCCCTCCCCTTGTCCTTCTCCTGCTGCACCTCGATCGCCGGCACCACGTCGCCCATTATCGTACCTCGTCCGTCTTGCACGGTCATGACGATCCGGTTCATCGCGTCCTCGCGCAGCTCGTCCTCGTGTTTGTTGGCCAAGGCCCCCGCGATCCACTCGCCTATCGACCAGATTTGCTCGCCGCGGTCGGCCGCCAACGACTTGCGCACCGACGGGTTCTCCGACAGCATCGCGAGGATGGCCTGAGGGGTGTCGTCTGGGCGGGCGGGGATCAGCGTACCGATCGAAAGCGTCGAGAGTAGAGAAAAGAAAGAATAAAGAATTGAAACGATCGAGAAAAAAGAAAAAAGAAACCGGAGGGAGAGAGAGAGAACGAACGAAACGAAAAGGGAAAGGGAAAAAAGGAAAAAAAAGAAAGGAGACGGGGAGAGACCGATAAAACGAAAACGCGACTCACCTCGATAGACCTCGCATCGATACGTCGCGGCCTCGACCGACTCCCGCAGTCCCTCCAGCGCTTTCGCCATGTCCTCGGGCGATAGCTCGCCGCGCCGGTCCTGCTCGATGATGCGGTCCCGAGCGGCGTGCAGGATCCTGCACGCCTCGAGCATCCCGCTCGTCCGGTGGTTGCCGTTTATGAGGGTGGCCCGCGGGCGGTCGTTGCGCATCCTGTCGAGCTCGCGCTGTTTGTCGACTAGCTCCGGCGCCTCCATGTACGCGCGGGCGGACCGGCTGCGCGTGGTCCACACCTCGGTCTCGAGCTCGTTCTCCTTGTCGGGGTTCGGGCGCACGAGTTTGAGCGCGGGCGGCGCAAAGTCGAGGTCTCGCGCCGAGACCTTCCGGGCGGGGTCGGTCATCGCCGCCAGGCAGTCCGGGTCGATGATGTCGGGCGGGCACTTTAGGTAGATCGGGGTCTCCCGGTCCTGCTTGCCCCCGTTCATCGAGAACGCCTGGCCGAGGTCGGCGACGTGGGACGGGTTGAGGGCGCGCGGGTTGTGGCGCGCGTTCGGGTCGTCGGTCAGGTTCACCACCCCGTGCACCGCTCCGGGCCCCGCGAATCGCAGATACGCGTGGCCGATGAGCCACTTGGCCAGTTCGGCCGCCCGCTCTAGCTC
>WSTG01000378.1:0-19487 GCA_019616325.1 Ceratobasidium sp. 394
GTTCGCTCAACAACTAGACAAATGTGTTGTGTATCTGGACGACGGGCACACTCGCGGTACAGATTTGGATCTACCACGGCAGACTCGCGCAGCGGTCACACTGGGCCCAAAAGTTACCAAGGATCGCTTGTTACAGGGTAGGCTGCTTAGCACATATGTGTTCAGAAAGCTGACCCAAAAACCAGGATGCATGCGCATGCGAAAGCTCGGACATGGCCAATCAGTTATATTCTGTGCCCCTGCTGAAGTGGACTCTCAGATCCGCAAAGCAGCCCGGCTAGCTCCAAGGGAACGTGTAGATGCGCTCGATGTACTACGTTGGGCGATGCTTGAAACCTGCAAAGACTTGGAGCATCACATATCTCACTGGGCTCAGCAAGGCGTTGAATACCACCGCCGGACGACAGGACAACGAACTCGTGCCTCTCCAAATGACGTCGCAGTACTGAGAGACAATTGGATGACCCCTGAATATAGATCGCTACGAGATATGTACGGTGTCACGAGCTCCGCGACATATTCGTCAGAACGCTTTACCGGTGCGGCGTTTCGAGTTCCCGGTTTGAAGGAGAGGCTCCTTACCCTTGGGGCGTACGGGCTGGACGATCCGAGTATGGGCGAGGAGCAGGAACGCGAGGTCAGCCACGAGGTTGAGCAAGAGCGGCAAGTAGAGCGACCTCGAAAGTCGTACCCGGCCACGCATACAATACACGAGGATATTCGACATTTCGCCCGAAGCGGCATCATACCGCGCCGATTCAAGAGTCTCGTTTCTCTGTTTTGCCCAATATCTTTGTCCGGCTTTCCGAAGCCAGGCACCTGGTCTCCGGGGCTATTGGCTAGCGTAGACTTTTGCAATACTCTCGAAGTTCTCACTGTGGGCCGGCCTAGGCCTAGCGAATATATGCGGCCAGTTAACTGGCTCTTGTCTGGATCAAATAGTACTTTTGTCGTTCTCAGCCCATACGAGGTGAACGAGCTTCTTCCCGACATTCGCAGCAGCCAAAATGTGCAGCTACATATGTATAGCCCGCGAGTCACCCGGTCAATGATCTCGTTTTCCGATCTGCGCTTCTACACTATTCCCTCATGGCTCGGCTTCGACTTCCCGCCCCTTGATTCCAGCATCCAGCTACAACTCAACTTATTTGCGGGCCAACTCTATCTTGACGACTATAACCAGTATCGTTCGCTGTGTGCTTTCTTGGGGATCTATTTCGGCGTTGATGCACAAGAAGGCGACGATATGAATATCCAGAGCGATGGGTTCATTACGCCAGGTGATCGACAAAAGCTCAGTGGCCGTGAAGCAGGGTACCGAGACTGCGGGTTCCAAAGTAGCCCCATTGGCGCGTTGAGGGACCTTGTGGGATACAGGAGGAGGGGGATGGATTATTTGCGGACGCATATCGGGCAGATACTTCATGCACGACAGCTAACACCTGAAGATTTTTAGTTCCTGTGAGTGGTCAACCAAGTTTAATAACTGAACTGGTTGTGACAGTCTAACTAAGTAGGTCTCGCCAACAAATTACTTGGATAGCTGTTTCAGACGCATGATTGTTGCTTTGCTGATTGATTGGGGCTTGTTTGAGAGCTACTATTCCTGCATCTTTGTGAAACCAAGAGCCACGTTTTGTGTTCCCGATTGTCTTGTTCGAATTTGCAGCGGTGCGCAAATTTTCACATAATCCCCAATTGCATAGCAGCTCGTGTCCGCAATCTTATAATCCAACCCGAACTATCACCTAGCGCCCCTAGATAAACGCCACTCTGGTGCTGGGTGATCATGCGAAAATTCTCGGAATTGTCGTAACGTTGGCCCTACATATGCGCGGCTTCCTCAAGACCACCTATTGGCATTTTGTATTTGTTGGCGGCAAGCCTCACGAGGACCTATCATAGAATTGAGATAGCTGGCCAAACCCCAGGATAAGCCGCTTACCGTCTCGACGGCGCATTGAATGCCATAAGCTATAGCAATAGTTGGGAGAACCCAGTATCTGGAATCGAACGCTAAGTTAGCAACAGCGTGCCTGGGGCACCTCTGCGATACTCACGCCGATAGCCATAGGAACACTCCCGCCTGGTGTTTATGTTGGTTATCGTACACCCATAATGATTGGTATCGACCAAGGTTCAGCAACAGCAGCAGAATCAGCAACCACCCCATCGTGAACCGTGCCATTATAGCACCCCACTGGTATCGATCTAAGGGGGTATGGGATGAAATTATGCACAACGTAAAACGACAGTCATATCCCGTACCTTGCGGCCGTGAATGTGACAAATCCAAGATGGCCATGAATATCAAGATGAGACCCGCAAGTGCTACAATGTATCGCGCGGTTTCCAGATTTGAGCTCAACAGCTCTGTCAAAATCTAGGACGTGAAGATTCTTTAGGCAAGGGGGAGGTACGAAGCCAACTGGACTTACCTGATAGAAATGCAACGACCCGAGCGATCCAGACGTGTTATTCCAATCCTGGGTGGTGGTTGAGTACATTATTATACTTGGTCTAGAGGCGGTCCTTACCTGGAGCGGGTAAGTAAGGTTCGTGTTATACTCGTCGATTTGCGCTTGGATGGACTGCGTGATATTTCCGCCCGGAGTAAAGGTCTATTCGCCACAAAGGATCTAAGTTGGTCGCTAAGTTACGTGTAATCATTACTTACCTTGTAGGCCTGGATCTGAATCTTAAACGCGAGCCGCATGTTCCAGGCGTACCACTCGTTCGTCTGATTCTGGGTTGATTGACCAAGAGGCACGGTCCCATTCTGCGTAAGTCGATTCATCAAGGTTGTGTATTCGAGCTTCCAAGAGAGCCCTCGTTCGAGGAAGTAGTTTTTAGCGACCAAGTTATCTGCAACGTCAGGTCCGCCTATAGTAAGATTTTGTTGCGCGAACACCGTATAGAGATCTTTATAGGATGCTTTGGCCGAAGATAGATAGCTCTAGATCCAGAAATCGGGATAGGGTTACATTCACAATCAACCTTTTAACCTTTACTCACCGTAAGCAGGAATTGATTCTTGACCCCTGAGCGCATGGCAGACATAAGTGTCATTGGGGAGGCACGGGTTGGAGGAAACTTACCTTGTAACAAAAGTATAACACACAGTAAGAAGGGGAAGTGCAGCACTACCCAGCACACTCGACGCCTTCCTCTCGCCTTTAACTCTTGACTGCCCGTCGGTCCCTCAAAGTAAAGATATGCGAGGAAACAAACAATGAAAGCCGCACATGTCACGTTTGACACAATTGGCCCTCCCAATGTAGGCGCGGACACGACAGAGTATAGGGTCCCGGCTATGCCGTTGATACCCTAGTACGGTGATTAAACTCCTGGCACGACGATCCGGGTCAAGGTTCCTCACCTCTCCGAGGATGATAGTTGTAATAGCTTCTAGCCGTGAACGAGCCCGGACATCGGATTGTGGCATAACCAATGTCCCGGATTGGTTACGGCGCGAATCGGCCCCTAGTCCTGGCTTGGAGGAGCCTGGGAGGGTATGGTTCGCGCTCCGGCGGATCCTTGACTTTATCCATCGCCTCAACCATCGCAAGCGAGTAATCCGGAGATGTGACGCCCCTTCAACAAGGAGTCCAAATCCCCAGAGGTAAAATTTAACCTTGGCCCCGTGCGGAGTGCTCCCGTAAGGTGCTCGCGAGACACCCCATGCCGCGAAGAACAGTGGAGTAGAAACGCAAAGCCCGATTGGAATGACGTAGAGCTTTCCCGGCACCGTGCCGCCTGAATGTTTGACAGTCCAGTGTGCGTATCCCAGGACTACAAGAACTTCAGTGATTATCCTAGGGCTAAGATGGAACGGACTGACCCCTCAAGTATTGGATCAAGAGCAATACGCTTGATTATAACCATATGTTAGACCACTGGTTCAGCAGATCGGATCGAATCACGTACCGGCTGAGTGCCATGGAAAATGCAATAACGCCAATAGACACCTTGGCAAGCCGTTCGTTGGCATACCGCCCGGGATCGGTCATCTCGTCCAAACTCAAAGGGTCGAGGTTCGAGATTCCGGGAGAGTGGAGGATGTAGTTTGTTATATCAAAGCCTGAGTCCTCGGTTATTCATCGGCAAAAGATCAAAAAATTGCCTCGTACCTCTCGTCGTAGCCGCTAACATCCCATAAATAATCAGTTGGAGAAAGATTGATGTTAGGTGGAACCTGCTTGATACTCAGATTATGGGCGCTAGTGATGCCATTGTAAGACCCACCAGTCGTTCGTATAGAAGTGAATACTGTAGAGAACCTTTGGACGGAAACCATCAGAAAAAGGAGGGGGGATGAGCAAAGATCAGCATACTTGAGATGTCCACATCCACCAGACGATCATAAAAAATGCGCTGTAAGAAGCCGAGTCCTGTATATTCTGTCTAAGCAAAGATTCTCGTCGAACCTGGCAGACATACCCAAGGAGTGTTAAATTGACCATTCCTATACAATAGAGGATATTTTGGTCAGTTCAAACGGTTCCTCGGTCGTAACGGCCACACACTGCGTTAGGCTCGCGAAAGTTGCGGTCCAGGCGAGGTCATAAAACTGTAATCCACAATACCAAATGGAGTTAGCAGAGCCCTGGTACAAAAAGACGATTCGTACCAAATATATCCACGTCGGACCAGGGTTCTCCAGTCTCGGGGCCTCGACTCCACCAAAGTCGAACTCGGAGCGAACTCCATATTCAGTCTTTGTAGTTCCCGCGGGACCGGTGGTACTATAAGACGTTTGTCGCGAGGCGATAGGTGAGGCCTGAGTCGAGCTCTAGGGTGAGCGTGAGCGTCATGATAATCCACACCCTGACGTCACTCACAGGCTCGCACTCTCTGACAGGCTTAACAAAGGGGTTTTGGGAAATTGGTCGCCGTTGATGAAATCTCTGCTCCCTCAGTTCGAGGTCGGAGGAGTCGGGTTCGGCGTAGAACCCATTGAAGAAGCGTTTCCCCCGAGTGCTGTAGTTTGTCGTCAGTCGAACCAGTCGTGGAATAGTCGACATTGCAGCAGAGCTCCACGAGCGGTTGGGTTGAGGAATCGACGCTCGGCGAGCCGCGTTTTATTCTGTGGCCCCCCTCAGGAGCTTGCGTATCACAGCATGAGTCGGGGGTACCATGAGGGTTGTGCGAGGTGCCAGTAAGCCCCGCTTCAGCGATAATCGTTACCCAGGGTATGCCTAGAACAACAGTGGGCAGCACGTAATTGCCAGGCATCATTCGAGATCTAGACCTTCAAAACAAATCCCAGCTTTTTTGTCGAAAATGAGACATTTCGCGCAAAGACTGATGTGGTACTGTTAGCCCAAGCCTATTATTACCCGTCTCAACAAGTTTATCGTGCGAAGTGACCATGAAATTTTACTTCCAGGCGTCGCCGATAGTGGTCTGGTAGAAGCTGATGACGTTGGCGCAATGTCACGTGATGAATCCAAAGCAACAGCTCATCCCGGATTCCTGTTTGGCCTTAGACATAAAGCTGAGGTTTAAGTGGATGATACTATTAACCCAAATTTGCTCCCACCCAAAATAAATACAGGACATAAATAGAATGATTTCCTCCGCCATCCTCAGCCGAACTTCTAGATTAAGCTATTCTCTCGCTTTTGCCTCGTGCCACAAGCCTGGACTTTATACCAGGAGCCTGGGCTAATAAAAGAGATCAGTTGGAGCATTATAAGTGGCACCCATACCCCACATCACAGATCACTGAGTACTCGCCTTTGTTGTAGAGCACGGGACGGTCCGGCCCGACTCTAGGGTCCGGCCCCCTGACCCCTATCTTTCGTGTATATAGACCTGCTCGCGCCATAGGCGCAATCCAGTCGTTTATTTCTTTCCTCTCACCGCGCGCACTCGAGTCCGACGCACTTGCCTCGCTACAACCTTGAATCCGGTTCTCGACACCGGCACCTTTACCCCGGTATATGCGACTAACCCAACTTATACTTCGCTCTGCGTCCGTTGTCATCTGCTCCTATAAGTTTAATAGGACATAAATGTGTCCTACGCAGCTCTTTTACCCTCATATGTGGTGTTTTATTGCGCAAGTCGGAAGAGCTGGATCCTCCTTCTGTGTAACGGGCGGTACTACACAGTAGCTTACAGTTAAGATGCGAACTTTTGTTTGTGCATGTATGCGCTCCGGTTTCTCTATATAAGACTCGGTCGTTATCCCCTGTACCCATATTTGGTTCTTACAGCAAATAAATAAGTGTTTCGGATAGTTCTTGCTACGTCGACGCACGAGCATTCGTTACGTTCATATAACACTCGAGCACACACATATGAGTATAAAGGGGCATAAATAAATTGTACATAATACTACAGTATGCACATCACAGACCAAATACGACACACACTTCCATAGCCAAACATTCACAGGGGGTGGCAGTTCCGGCGCCACCTGCTCCGATTTCAAATCATAGCCCGCCTGCGCACGTGCGCGTGAACTCACAAAACGTGGGCGGGCTTGGCCTATAAGCGGGGGAAGCTTGTTCGCTCGAGCCCGACACGACCCTTTTAAGGGCTACCAGGTTAGAAAATGCCTCCGGGTACTATCTTGCCCAGCTCAACGCCAGAACAGACGCGATAACGGTTCATTAAAAGCCGCTTGGCTCGGCTCCTCGTTCCAGTTCCCCCTCAATCCGCTAGCCACAATCGATAGCAGTCGTGATGCCACTTAACGATGCTTGCGTTCCCGCGTTTGTGGGATTTATTCTCTCTTATCACCTGCTCGCCCCATACTGCACAACAACGAAACAGCGCGCATGGATCCTCACAGCAATGAGCAGTTCCATAACTTCTGTGGCCGCGCTTCCCTACGCCTACGATTTTTTCGCCTCTGGCTGTCAACTAGACACGTTACGTCCAACGACCGACTGGTCGGATAGGGTCGTTGGGTTGTTTCAGGGCTATTTGATTGCGTGCGTCCAGCTTTGTGCGCAGTATCACGTTGCTTGGCGTCTGAAACTCGTGAATGAGATAGTGATCTGGCAATCGGGGTGGTATATTATCGGAAATATGTGTCATTAATGACGGGTTGGGTGCACCACACTCTTTATTTTACGCTTCTACAGTACGTCCTCAGTGTGGGGTGGACGAACATCTTTTGCTTGGCCCTTATCATGGAGGTACGTTTAATCAATTCCAAAACCCGTACGGTGGCCAACCTTTTCTCATACAGATTCCCACGTTCTTGCTCTCTGCCGGCTCACTCAACCCCCGCTGGCGAAGTGATTATCTATTTGCCACTGTGTTTTTCGCCACCCGAATCGTTCTTCACCTCTATCTCATTTACGGTTACACAAAGCTCTATCTGGTCCAGCCATCGCTCGCGCAGCAAGCCTACTCTGTCGCCCCTGAGCTTAACATCTCAGCTATACCCAAAGTTCAAGCCCCAACGATATCGACCCTTCCGACCCCGCATACATCCCCCCTCCCGGCGATTTTCTTCCTCGCTGCACTCCCAATGCACCTAATATGGTTCAACGCCTGTGTTAGCGGTATCCTCCGTCGACGTGCACAGTCGCGCTCCACTGCTGCCTCCACCCCCGTGCTGGTCTCGTCTGTACGCACCCGGTTCCAGGCAGTGCGCCACCGCCTACGTCTGAGTCGGGAGGGTCGTGAGCGGCTGAGGGCAAGGCTGGGAGCTATGTACGGGAATGCACGAGAGAGGGTTTTGAGGCGGGGTGGGGGTGTATGGGTACGAGTCTACGGGCAGTTGTATGATTGATTGAGTCGAGGCTCCCAGTTTGAAGTTGTGTGCGCGGCGTCGGGTTATTGGGTTGTCAATTTTAGAGGTTTTGTCGGAACTGTACTTTTACCTCACGACATTACGAATTTCTGTGGCTCTTATATATAACGTTTACTTTTTTGGATAATTTGAGGGAAGCTAGGCTCCTTGATTTACCGTATTGGGCCGGGTCATGTATGAGGACCGTCTTTCTTACCGCGCTTGATGCTCGCTGGATGGTCTTGTACATGAAAATAGGAGTGGGTAGCATTATAAATGCCTAATCGCGGGACTTTGTCAAAAATTTGACGAAACACAGTTGCTGAAGCGCAGCAGATTACACAGGAACGAGTATCACTACAGCCACATACATTGACAACTCTGCCTTGTGCACGACTCTCCTCATTGCATAATAAAATAAAATAGGTGAAATTAGAACAGAAAGTCCACACTTATCAAAGGAACTCTACTCCTTATGTCAATTGTACACCGTATACACTGACAGACTGCAGCGTGGTGACGTACTTAACCCACTCGTTCAAATTGCTCATATCACCCAGACACGCAAGCACCTCGCTTTCAGAACCATAAGAGTCGAACATCGCTGCCATTTCGATGCACTTTAAGCGGCCGAAAGCATTGTCCCGGCTGATAAACGCGAGTTGCCGGGGGAGGATAGTGGCCCAATACGATTGTGGAGCCTACAAACTAGTCAGCTTCACGAACTTTCTTTGCCCTCGGAGTAAAATACCTTGTCCACGTCCATTACTATAAGTTTTTCTACAAATTTGTGCGACGGGTGTGTTTTGAGTCGACCGACCATTGAGTACCAAGGATCCGATTGTCGGGAACGGGACCAACCAACACAAGTGATAGTTGGCTCTGAGAACAAACTAGGAAATTGATACAAGGCACCGAAATGGTTGGGCGGAAGTACGCTTAGCACCCCTGGTCGGGTTGTCACGACCACTTGAGATAGTTGGCGTCCTCCCGATGACAGAGCATCCAGACACAACGCAGATGCGGTAGCACACCTAAGGCGAGCTAAGACGTCCGGATGGTTACGTATGAAATCGTAACTGTGGACTGTCTCCGTTTTGAGACTGGTGGAGAGTACATGCAGTACTTCAATCGATGGCTGATTGCGGAGGAAATCCTGAATTTGCCCGGAGAGGATGTGGGGAACCGCAAGCGTTCGTAACTTGAACGGGGGAGACAGGTTGTGGAAGCAAATGTCAAGAGTAGCTGAGGTGGCAGTTAGAGCAAGTTCTTGAAGATTGAGTAGTAGTTGAAGCGAAGCGCGGAAGGGCTTTGCCAAGCCGTTATGCAATGGCGAATCGGGGAAATGATCTAATCCTAGATCGTCTTTTGTGAAGAGTCGAGTTTTGGAGGAGCTTCCGATATTCAAGGTCTGCACAAGCCCAGCTAGTTTCATAGGCCTTGTTGTGACTCCGCGGCAGAACGATGATATTGATAGAGAAGTCGAGAGTGTGACTTTCTGGTATACCGTCGATAATAGCATTGCATATAGCTGAGTGTTGACCCTACAGAGTCTTGCTAGTGATGTGTGATCGTCTGTCAGGTTACTAATGACAATAAACCAGAGCTCCGTGGGTAAGGGCATAGTGGTAATTGAGGAGGGAACGTGGCAAGTCTGCCACGAGCGCCCTCTACATCGCCACGATCGTCAGGTGAAGCTGTGCAATTTGCACCATATTGCACCAGGGATACTTTCTTAATTCATACCATCAAATAAGCATTTGCTGTGCACAGCTTTCGCCCCGTTTTACTGTAAATACCATACGCCCGACCATCACCGATCATAAACACTTGAGACTTTTCCAGTCGCTGGGACCAGCCCCACTTTGGTATGCGGCTCCAGAAGGTTGCTGGTATCGCGGAAGAGTTGAAGGCGGATTGAAAGGGCTCGCGTTTGGGAACGAACTGAAAGGTGACAATTCAGTTAATAAAACTGGTAAACGGTCTATATAGTCGTAATTCGAGAGGCGCATTGAATTTAGGCTAAGGTCGATCGATGGCTCTCGTATAGGCGATGGTACACTATTGAACCAAACGGCCCGCTAGATTTCTCATTCTCCAGGCGGAAGGCGCAATCCTAAGTCTGGCTTGGCCTAGAACTATTTGTCAAATTTTAGATCAAATAGTTGAGAGCTGTTGGAGTTAGAAGGCTGCCTGTGGCTACCTGTTTACTATACTTGCCCAGCTCAAGCCCAGCTCGATGCATGCACCTTTCAAGTGTCACGTGCCCATGTAATCAAACCACAGCGTTGCGCTAACGGCCACCACGTCGACATTGCTCATTCGTCTCTGTTGATAACACTTGTTCTAGGAAAGCTCTTATAGCTCTAGTCGCCTCACCGGACCTCAAAAGTAGATTTTGCCTCAACATGAATTGTGCTACAATCCTCCCTGTCGAACTCGTCCAGTTACTGGTTGATTATTCTGTTATGGCAGAACTATGGGCACTAGCACTAGTGAACAAACACTACAACCACTGTCTCACTCCATTTCTCTACGAAAATATTGCGATTCATACCCTACGTAGAATAAGAAGTCTCCGCAACACGCTGATGACTGGACGCCCACACCTCCGTGACTATCCCAAAGCACTTACCCTTACGACTTTGCGGGACTCAGAGCCTAATGAAGCATTGTTGAGCTCGTCCTTAAGATCCTTGCTCTTGCTTACTCCCAACATACTCAGACTTTCGTTAGTCCTCCCAGGGTCTGTAACTCGACACTTGATCGAGGAACCTCGGTATCCATTTGCCCTTCGACGTCTCTCCATGTCAACGGTTTCCGGAGAACAGTTTTTAAAGTTCTTAGAGTCCCAAGAGCAGATCGAAGAGATTTGCTTTTGTCGAGAGAAAGCTACAAGAACCTCATGTCGAGATCGCCGGGGAAGATTGGTCACACCCCGGCAGCCCCGTCTGGGCATATTGCCCAACCTCAAGTCAATCGAGGCATCGCCCTTTTGGGTTCACACGCTTGTTCCTTTCCGTCCCGTGACGCGCGTTGCGTTTGAAGGACCAGGTTGTTCCGTAACACTTGCCGAGCTACGTAGCAATAATCATGCGATCGCTCAGTCATCGGCCCCATTGACACACCTGGTTATTGGCCTACGGATAGCTTCCAACACCTGGTATACTGAGCTCCTGGAAGCTATATCTAGTATCAACTACGGCTGGAACACATTGCGTGAGCTTACGATTCGTATTTTCCCGGAGTTTGGTGCGGGTACCAAGAGGTCGGTGCTCTGGCTTCTAGAGGTCGGTTTACGGCCCAATCTCTCCGCTTGCGCAATGTTAAACATCAAATCTCAATTTTCTAGCCGAATAATGCGCCTTTGAACGTGTTTGAGCTCATACGAGAGCGCCTTGTTGTATTTTCTAGCCTCCGGGTGTTCAAATTGGAGCCACCAGCTAGGTGGAGGCGCGATCTCTCTCCTAGCTTCCAAAGTTCTATCCCCGAACTTTCTACGTTTAACCTGTGGAGGGACTCGTGTAATATGTTGGAGGTGGTTAGGCTGTTTGGTGTTACGCTCCAGATTGCGTAGGCTGCTGGATTGTAGCAACTCGATTTATATAGTCCTTCATGCAACTGACTCTTACGAATATATCCACATTGGCTGCAATTATGAACGGGCTTTTGCTTCGGCTATCGGCCTTTGTAGTTACTGCCGAACTTCAAATGAAGTTTGGTACGGCACAGCCACCGATCATTTTCCAAAAGTCAACGGCCATCATGTCAGAGGCCGACACCCATGGGTAAGCGTCGTCGGGAATCATACATAATAAATAACACTGGTATAGCTCTACTCTTTTCGTCTCCAACCTGCCCTACACGGCGACATCGACCGATGTCCAAACCCTCTTTTCGGACATTGCTCCCGTGCGATCTGCATTTGTTGTTCTCGACAAGGAGTCCAAGGCGAGCAAGGGCGTTGCGTATGTGTCTTTTGCCATCAAGGAAGATGCGGAGATGGCGATGGGGAGTGACAAGCCACTCGAGTTGGACGGACGGGCGTTGAGGTTGCAATGGGCGGATCGAAAGGTAAGCATAGACCTACACAGGTATATCGTACCTATACATTTGTTCTAGGGCACATCAACGCACACAGAAAAGGCCAAACCTCCGAAACCTAAAAAGGCCCCGCGTCCCAAAGTTTCAAGCGATCCCGACGCCATCCGAACTCTGGTCCTCGCCAACTTGCCAGCAGGAATCGACTCGAAAACGTTGTGGAAAAAAGCCCGCAAAGTTCATGGGGCCTCCGAAATCGTATACCCTGCTCCAGAGCGGGACGAACACACTGGTTTGCTCCCAAGTTCCGAGTTACACAGCACACTACTTATTCTACCGGTTTGTTAGCTTTTGTGAAATTTGCGACTGCGGCCGAAGCGTCAGCTGCTGTAGCCAAGCTGCACAACCACGTTTTCAAAGGGTCTAGGATATCGGCTGTCCTCAAGAAACGGGTTGACGGACTTGTTGCCGGTCGGAAGACTGGAGCTCCAAGTCGTTCTTCGAGGTTAATCATCCGGAATCTTCCTTGGCATGTAAGATTTTGCGCCATTCTCATCCCTTCTCTTCGATCAAATTTACACCAATTTTTTAGGTTGACGAGGAAGACCTCCATCGCCTCTTTGCTCCCTATGGGCCTATCCACTCTATCACCCTCCCCACAGACGACACCAATACCTCATCTGGTCATCATCACCGCGGTTTCGCATTCGTCTGGATGCTTGCGCACGCCGACTCAGAACGCGCGATCAAGGGTGTGAACGGACGGGTTGTCGGCGCTAAGGGGAAGAAGAAGAAGACGAGGAGGGAACGAGAGGAGATTGCGAGGGAAAAGGCGGCGAAGCGGTTAAGGAAGATGAGGGGGGAGGAAAGCGAGGGAGAGGAAGAAGCGGGGGAGGAAGTAAAAGAAGAGGGGGAGGAGAAGGAAGGTCGAGTTGTTGCGGTTGATTGGGCGTTGAGCAAGAGCAAGTGGGAAGAGGCGGTCTCGCAAAGACGGGACGAACAGGCGATGGAGGTTGATGAGAAGGGTGAGGAGCAGGCAGGTGGGAGCGATGACGAGGACGAGGATGAGGATGAAGACGAGGACGAGGACGAAGAAGCTAGCTCTGTGGGTGACGAGTCCGAGGAGGGGAGCGACTCAGAAGAGGGCGAAGAAGCTCATGAGCGGCCACAACTCCCAAACACAGACGTTGGAACCACGTTGTTCGTCAGAAACGTTCCATTCGAGGCAACAGAGGATGACTTGCGCACCTTGTGAGTGAAATCCCTTGCCTATTCTGACGATATCTAACGTTACTAGATTCCGGGCATTCGGGCCACTTCGGTACGCCCGTATTACCCTGGATAAAGAGACCGGCCGGTCCAGAGGCACTGGATTCGTCTGTTTCTGGAAGCGAGAAGATGCAGACTCGGCTATCGAGGAAGCGGAAGCTATGGCAAAGGAACTCGGAACAAACGTGAGTCAAATCAGTATTACACCTTCATGGTTCACTAATAGCTCCCTCAGCCCACGACTACCAAGCCACACAACCCGTTTAGCATGTCCCTACTCACACCTGATCCATCAGCCTCGCTCGCAAAACGACTGGTGCTGCATGGCCGTACGTTATCCGTTGCCCGAGCTGTTGCTAGAGAAGAGGCGGATCGGCTAAGGGAGGAAGGAGAACGGAGTCGAGAAAAGCAGGATAAACGGAACTTGTACCTAATGCGCGAAGGAGGTGCGTATCATCTCACTTTCCACACCCTCATCTAATTATTGATATGTACACCCTGCTAGTAATATTCCCCAACTCACCAGCAGCAGCTCAACTATCGGCCACCGAGCTAGCCACGCGCCAAGCCTCATTCGACTCTCGCCGCGCCCTTCTCCGATCTAATCCGTCTCTGTACGTTTCCCGTACGCGGCTAAGCGTGCGCAGGATCCCGGTTTGGGTGTCCGAGCGGGTGTTGAAGCGGTTGGCGATGTATGCGGCGCGGGAGTTTGAGGATGAGGTGAAGAGGGGAGAAAGGGAGGGGTTGACGCGGGATGAACTTCAGCCGACCGAGCAAGAGGGCGAAACAAACGAAAAGAAGAAGGGCAAGAAAGGACGGAGTACAGGCATTCGACAAGCCAAGATCGTGCGCGCTGCCGATCGCGTAGACGCTGTAAACGGCAAGGGAAAAAGTCGAGGATACGGATTCATCGAGACCGAGGAACATGCGGATGCGTTGAGGATATTACGCTGGGCGAATAATCGGCCGGGAGTGGTAGGATTGATGAGAGGATGGTGGAAGGAAGAGTTGAAGGATTTGGTTGGTTTGTCGGAGAAAGGGGAGGGGAAGGATGAGGACAGGGCGACGAGGTTGAAGAGGCTGAAAGACGAGTTAGAAAAGCTGGAGGGTGAACCGGAGGGTAAAGAGTCGAGTAAAACATTGATACTGGAGTTTGCGATTGAGGTGCGTCGAGTTGTTTTTAATTCCGGATTCGAGCTAACTTGGGGTGGTGCAGAACATTCAAGTTGTGAAGCGTCGAAAAGAGCGGTCCGAAGCGAGTTCTAGCTCGCATAAACCCGAGGGAAACCGAAAGCGTAAAGTGAGTGTACTGGTAGGCTGTATTGCTCACATTTCTGACACGGGATTTGGTAGGCTCCGGACCAGGAAGAAGATACCGCTGCCGCGGCATCTAGGAAGCGCCGAAAAGACTCGGAGGGGCCCGCAAAGAAAGTCGTCCCTCCAAAAACAGCAACAACGGCTAAACCTTCGAAGAAGGGCGTGAAATCCGGTGGTGACGGTAATGTTGGAGGGATTATTGGTAGGAAACGCAGGGAGAGACGGAAGGGAAAGTAGCATACATGTACGTCCCGTACGTCAATTCGATCATTAAAGAGAACAACAAATTCGTGAGTTCACAGTGCGGTGTAAGGAGTAGTCAAGGACCCCGGAACTATGACGCGAGAACGGGTAGATCACCCAGAGCAGAACTGCAAGGGGAATTAGAGCTTTCTTCAGGTGAATAGCACGAGCTGATCCGTCAAGCTGAGGAGTAAGAATCACCTCACTCTCTGCACGCCTTGCCCCATAGTTGAGGTAAAAATAAATCAGGAATGGATTCAATAAACGCGGGGAAGGTCCAAACAGGCCCAAACATCAACAAACTCCGAGAGACACTTAACTGCAGGCTCTGGAGGCGCGAAGCTGTGCCCTATCCTGGTTATTATTGCGTGTAAACATTTAGTATTGTTACACATCATTCGAACCAGGGGTTAAACTCGCTTCCAAGATTGTAACAGCGTAGTCTCCCGCAGGATGCACAGGGCTAAATTCAACTCTCCACTCCCTTAGCGAGTCCCAGGTAGAGCTGGCACTCGGAAAAAGTGCTGACAGTATGGCATTTTTTTAACCATCAAAATACCATACACAGGAGACGACAGGCTATATTGCCCTAGGAACGTTTAAGAACCACCTCAAATACGTCAACTTTTTGTAGGCTGGGACACGACTCGTTCCACAGCCGAAACTGAGATAACTCAGGAATGAGTTTATATAGCTCAGGAGAGAGTGGGTTTCCCCCATAAAACGGATGCTCCAGAGTAAAACTTTCAAGACTGGTAAACCCAGAGAGACTAGCTCGCACGCGCCGAAACTGTGAAGCAATATTATAACTCTGGCGATTTATCCGTCAACACTCGGGTATTGAGTGAGCATATGTTCAGACTTACCCATAGGAAATCTTCCACCGAAGTCTCCATCACCCAGCCATCATAGGAAACCGGACCAAAGCCGATAGTTAACTCCCTTAATGA
The DNA here is from genome assembly GCA_019616325.1 of Ceratobasidium sp. 394. Lineage (NCBI taxonomy): Eukaryota > Fungi > Basidiomycota > Agaricomycetes > Cantharellales > Ceratobasidiaceae > Ceratobasidium > Ceratobasidium sp. 394. The sequence continues at coordinate 15,574 of WSTG01000378.1, forward strand.
TTCTCGAGCGCGTTTGATGCTGGTTAAAAATGCAGGGATATGAACGTCCCAGTCATAAGGTGGGATTCCCAATCCAATCCGTAAAGCCACCAAAGGCACAGTGGATTGAAATATAGCATCAATTGCTAGAGACAGCTCCGTCGGTGCCAAGGTATCCCAGATATACACACTCGAAACGGGTCGGTTTGGGACAAGATGCTGAACCGTGGATCCTATCGAGCGGACAGACTTTAAGAGAGGTAGGACGCCAGGCTCTAGAGGCGCCGACCGTGGTGGCAGGGGCTCTTCGTGATAGTGAGGGCCTTCCAGAAGGTCCAGTGCTTCAATTTGATTCTGCACCCGGAAGAATGTAGCAAAATGCTCGGACGAAATTCCTGACATGCAAAGCCGACGGAGTGTAAAGGGGTAGACCGAGTTATCGAACAGGCCACGAATTATAGTTTGTTTAAAGGGCAGAGAAAGATCGACTACGTTGGGAGTAAGCATGAGCAAGTCTCTTGCTACTGGCCAGTACTGCTCAATGTCTTCGTCTTTGGCCGTCCAGCCACGGAAAATTCGAAGGGTTTTAGGATATCTACGAAAGTCTGGCGGTGCAGTCGATAGAGTGTGAAGGAAACTCTTTGTTTTGTCTAGACCCACGAGATCGACATGTTGGTAGAGGAGAGGCGTTACGGCGCGGTTGTAGTGCATGTCGACCAGCACCAGAGATGAAAGTTTAGGATGATAACTCGCTATCAGCTGGATCGTCTCGTAGGGAAGATTGGACATATCTGGCTCTTGGGTGTGTCTGTATAGGATATAACGGAGGTCTCAGTTCCAGTGATACAGTGGCTGTTATGATGGTCTGGTGGCTGCTGATTGTCCAAATTTGCTCTCGTGTTCGGTGTCACGTGCCAGAACAGTTGCATACATACGGCCGATTAATCGGACTGAATCAGCGTCTGGGCACATTTGCATTCAGGATTTGTGCAGTCACCTCAAGCTCAAAACGCATTATTCCCCGTGCCCTTGGTGAAAATACCTGCAAATGCACCGTTTCGTTTGATTACGCTTATAGAAAACAAACCCGTGGGAGATTTAGTAACCAAAATGTGATGTTTAAGCTAACTCACATTAAAAAGTCCTCGATAAGAATCCTGCTTTAACAGGAGACATTGTCGTAGATAGGGATCACAGCATCCCTGTCACGTGCAATTATTTGTGCTTGCTTGTGGAAAGCCGTGCAGCAGGGGCTACGCCACCGGAGAATGCTGTATCCGCATCAACGTGCACCGTCGTAGAAGATTCCGCCGACCCCTATCTGTTTCTACACGTACCCAATCACACCCCAAATATGTCAAACCTTCCCCCAGAGCTGGTTCGATTGCTAGCTGATTACTGTCCGAATCTATCATCCCTTGCGCTGGTCAACAGACACTACAATCGTCGCATAACACCAGCCCTCTACCAGAATGTTATATTGGACAACATTTCTCGATTGAAAGCTTTTAGCAGGACTATGCGAACTGGGCGCCGATTCCTTCGTGACTATCCCAGATCCCTGAACATCGGCACATCGGTGCTTCTAGATCAACAACTGAGTCAACTCGCGGCCATGACAAAACAGCTCCTCATGTTAACTGCCAACATCACCGAGCTCTCCTTGTTTCTTCCCAGATTTGTTGTCAAGCACTTGCTACAAGAGCCCCAGTACCCGTTTGCGCTTCGGTGGCTCTGCATCGAACCTCTGGATAGCGACGGATTTACAACTTTTCTGGAGACCCAGCCCCACATCGAGCATGGTCGTTTTCTTTACCACTCAGTATATCTATCAAATCCGGACGTCTTACCCCGCTTGAAATCAATTGAGGGGACGTCTGTTACAATCCGGAACCTGGCTCCCCGACGACCCATCTCGATTGTACGATTCGATAATCCAGTAGATGATACCCAGCTAGATACTATACATCACGCGCTCAAGCAATCCCTGGTGCCATTAACGCATTTATCGATTCGCGTACGCATGCTTTTGTTTCCTTGGTACCACGGCATCTCGGATCTATTCTCCGGTCTTGACTATTGCCGAGAGTCGCTCAAAGAGCTCGCAATTGACTTGTACTCGATTATTAAAATATCCGCCAACGTACCACTGTATTCTTTCTTAACAGTGAGTCCCTGCCACAGCCGCGGTCTAGATTCCAAACATGACCATGTAAATCCTTAGTGCGCTGGCGCACACCCGGAAGGATTCAATGGCGTGCGAAAGTGCATATCAGCCTTTTCGAAACTCGAGAAATTCAAGTTGGACTCTCCAATCACCTGGCAGCGAGATTTGTCTCCTGAATTTCGGGATTCTATTCCTGAACTCTCTCAATTCCAGGTGTGGAAGGAGTCGTGCCCGACCTTACAAGAGGTCGGTTTATTCGATATCACTCTCAGGGGCTGATGGAACGTCGAGCTGGGTGTGCGGTACGAGTGTTGACCAATAGATGTAGGTCAATTATCCAATTGTTACTTCCTAATCTCTCGCTATCAGACTAAAAGATAACACTGTAGGTATCCTAAGGTCGGATGATGCACTCTATCAAATATGGTTAGGACATTACACTCGATTCGGGACAACCCTGTGCTGGGGTGGTAATTGTATGCGTCTTTGTCGCGTCCATTTGCATCAGGTTTGGTCTTGGCGAAAACGCTGTCCGATATGTGTTATAACCACCCAACAATCATTGCATCCGTAACGCTATCACTGGGGGTTCCGTATGTGCCAGATATTGGCATTTCCGTTCCAAATACGTCGAAACTTCCCCCAGAACTTGTTGGATTGATGGCCGATCATCGCCTTTGACTGTTCGGTCAACAGGCTACGCCCCCTTCGCAACAGTGGCCCACTAACAAATCACTGCGGCATTGAGAAAAATTGCTTACTTTACCCAGTTCGGAAATTACATCTGGTCTGTGCGCTAATCCGATTCAAGTTGAAGGTGGCACTCTTATGAGGCACTAAGGTGTAACACTGGGATATGCGTTACCAACTAATGCGTTCGAGGTCAAGCAATACCGGCTGTTCTTGTCGATATCAGTAAACGTCCAAGCAGTGGCTTGACACAATTGTGTTGCCGAACAATTTCCATCTTTTGAGCAACTCTAAGAGCGTTGGCCTGGGATGCCGTTTACAAGCGCCGAGCTCGACAACCTTATTCCGCCCGCAATCACAGCCCCTCATGCTCAACTTGAAGCGGCCCGCCTCGGGGCCACTGACCTCGCTCCTCTTTCGGTCTAGATGATGAAGCCTGTTGTAACTTAGTTAGAGTGATTCTCCTTATTATTCGTGTAATTAAGTCGCTTTTATCGGGCACCAGCGGTTCCATAGGTGGGAGAGATGACCTGGTGTGTATCAGGAGAAGTCGGGGCAGCAGCTACGGTCCAGTGCTCAGCAGGCGCACATGCCCGGTATTTTGCAACATAGGCATCGGCACACCTTTCGGTAAAGCCAACGAACGGCAACCCGACTAGTCCTCCCGTGACCTGAGATCAGCCTAGGAAAGTTAGATGCGATAAAACAACCAATGCGTGCAAGTGTGGTGTGTTGTGTCCTCGGACAGAGACCGAAGTGGGAGATTAGCGGGGAGAAATCAATAGGGTGGTAATGAAGGAGCATCGCGCGTCGATGCCAACTAGAAGCTTCCATTACCAATATTTTCGAGCATTTTGCTTCAAACAATTCAAAATGTTTTCAATTGTTCCGGTCCGTACACTTTGAAGGTCTTATGATGAGATTAGGTGAGGACCAGATACCCATTGAAGCTAGTAGCGATGGAAGACAGGAGATAAAGCCGGAGCGTGAGGTTGGAGCTTAAGCGCCGGATCCCCGGATTGCACGATTTTGCGTCTCATTTCAGAGGGGGGGAGTGACCTTGCAGGAGCAAGGTGAC
>WSTG01000379.1:0-19452 GCA_019616325.1 Ceratobasidium sp. 394
TTGGCAACTTGCAATTTCTACAATCGGCGCACCATGTGGCCAGCAAGTTGTTCCGCAGGGCATAGTTTTATATTCTCTAGCTAGGACGATGCAGCCTCTGCCCACCACCCGTCACCACACCGAGTCAGCCCCCCCTCTCCCGCGTTTGCAATGTGCTGATATCCCCAAAGTATAGAGCCCACATAAATCCCCACTTCTGTCTGCGTTCACATTATGGTTAACCTCAATTCCCGGTTTCGGGGACTCTTGTGTTCGATCGTGCTTGCTCTGGCCGTCGCCAACGCCCTCCCGCACAACGAGCGCGAGCTACTCGAACCCGGAATAGACGATTCGGGTGTCCACGTTACAACTCGCGAAGAGAGTTCGGGGGCGCAGATGGGGGTGATGGGACAGCGTAGAGCGGTGAGTGAAGTGCGTAATTTGGGTTCTGAGTACTGCTAACGTGAATGAAGGCCGCCATGTTTGAAGCGAGCCGGTTCGGGGATATGAAGGCACCTTCGCACGAGGCACCGACGTCGTTGATCGAGTCGGGACCTTGGGTTTCTGGCAATCCTGGGGCTCGTCGTATTGGACCACGTACGCCTATTACCACCAACGACCCACACCTCGCTTCTGGCGATACGAAGGATATCCACCCTCGTTCCCGCCAATTCGATTTCGACGAAGTCGAAGCGGCGATTCGGGAAGCTGTTGGTTCTGTCTCTAATGGCGGCCAAGCTCAGAAGCGGCGCAAGTTTGAACCTCCTGTCGAGCACGACCGCACAAGAGACCCTGTCATCATTACCGGCGACGGCAATCTTACCGGCGATGACAATCACGGCCATGTCCAGACTCAAGATCGTCCCCATCTCGAGCCCGGTAGCCATATTCCTCGTCTCCACAACCGCAAGTCTAACCGCCCGAGACGACTTCGTGAATTTCAAGACGAGGACGATGAGAGCGAGGACACCCTAATTGCGCCACCGTCGGCCAGGATCCAGACCGGAGATGAGGTGACCTTGCGCTCAAGCACGACAGGGACCGCATCGGCATCGACTAAATTAGTTAAAAAACCGGCGGTCCCGACTGGGTTGTATCGGGCCGTTCGGCCGGCAACGACTGGGAGCACTGGCTCCAATATGGATGGGCAAATGGATCAAGGGGGTGGAATCGTTCGACGTGGTTATGTTACGGTAAGTCTTGTAGTTTATGCGACTCCAATTTTTAAGCGAAGCTTTATAGGATGAGGCTACCTCTGTATTCGCGGCTGCCCGTCCGGCCAACGCTCTTCCTATACCTGATGGCACACCCGGCGTCATTGATCTCATTTCCAATGCCGACGGCGCCCGGCTCGGCAGTCTGGGCGTCTCGTCTACCGCTACGTCCGATGCGGTTCAGAATGGTACAACGGCTCTCGCTTACATAATCGACGCAATGACAAATCCAGCCGAACAAACCACATTTTACATGCGACACTACGATGACCAAACGCTCCTCCCCACCTCCCCGCCTATGGACCCAGGAACGCAGCCAACACGCGACTTGCTGGTTTCTTTCCGAGTCGCGGGACATTCACCGTTGTGCGCAACGTTTAATCCGCATGCTCGGGATGTACAGATGTTTGGCCTTGCGAGTTGCCTGGACACGACTGGGATTGGCAACTCGAGCCAGGTATTTCGGTATTCACCGGGTACGAGTGTCGTGAGGCCGTTTTATCGAGTCGAGCCGGTCGAGGGTGTGGACGATTTGGAATTTGGATACTCCAGTCTTCGTCCCGACTCGAACGCCACGATCCCAGTCTACTTTTCGTCCGACCCGCTCGTGCGTCCTGTATCGTTTCTCAATGAGAGCGCACCATCCGTGGATCCACTCCAGCCCCCGATCCTAGGTGTCCAGTCTACGTCGGACCCGCGTATGCTTGTTATTGGCGATGAGGAGGTTGTGTCCCGGTTTGAGGGTGGCGAGGGTGAGGGTGTTTTGATGGTGTTTCGGCGGGTGTACACGTCTGTGGATGAACAGGACGTGTGGATGGAGCATGAGGGCCGAAATTTGGAGGTCAGCGAAGATTCTGCCCGCAGGTCGTCTAGTCCAGCGGAACAAGCTGGCGGGGTGCTCAAGGCTCGGTTGGTTGGATTGATGTTTGGATATACGGAACCTATCCGAGACGATACCACGACCAAGGACTCGCAAGAGACGGAGTCCAGAGTTGAGAGTGTTCCGCCCAGTCACGAGGCAATACCGCCTTTACGGCTCGAGTCCTCGCCTCCAGCTCCCAAAACGCCTCCGACAGCCCCAGATTCGACCGCTAGCCACGACGAGCTTGACGAATCTAGCCCCGAACTCGACGATACGCCTTTGCCCAAGCCCGTTATCAACGTCGCGTACTTTGGAGACTCGGGTCGTTCGCCGCCTGTCCCGCCCGAAGCCCAGGCCGACGGTGCGCGTGCGATTTTGCTTGCCGTGGCGAGCAAGGACCGAAAACCGGGCGCTGTTACATTGGCGACTGATAGTGGAAAGGATACGGAGAGTGTGTATTTAGTCGGTCCCGAGGTCAAGGCGAAGGGTGTGTCGATTGCTGGTGTGGACTCGATGGACAGACTTCCTGTAGATGCTAGCGATTAGATTATGAGTGTATTATTCAATTTTGAACATGGACTCTCTCGATTCGAAGTCTATTAGTCATATAAAGGACATTTTGACGCATCAAAATCCCGCGGAGGTAACAGTAATTGTCCTTGTTCACTATACGATATGTTGAATGTGTGCGTGTAACTATTAAAGATACCAAGGATGTTTGAATATTTCACATTAGGTACCGTTCTTCTCTTACTCGTTACCTAATGTGCCTGATATCTTATTGTGTGCATCGTTTCCTGTTGTACTTGAGTTGCTTTTTGTTTCATCAACGGGTATGCACCATTCCAACTATTTGCAAACTGAAACACCTTACAAACCACATCATTCCCAGAACACCGTCCCTGCTCCGTGATATGGTTGCGACCCCTTACCCAGTGAGGTCTAGGAAGGGGTGCCTCGGCTGCTGCCAAAGCCAGATGGCAACAACCTCCAAACCTTCTCCATCGTATTCTCGATATCTCGGCACACCAGTGGAGCGGCTGCGAGCTGGTGCGTGTCAACTCGCTTTGCATGAGCTTGTATGCGTTGCCGAATATAGCTCTCCTGGAACTCTGCAACCGTGGTCTCTTCTCCCTGGTTTGATTCATCCTAACGGGGTTGTGTTGATTCATGGTCAAGATCATGATCAATACGATGGACGTACCGTAGGTTCCGCGTGCACGCGTATATACTTTGTTTGTGATTCCAGCACGGGGTGAAGACCATGGCCGAGGGTAGGAGCAACAAACGAGCACAAGATTTCTGCAGCTTGCCACATCTGCCCTACTAAATGGCTTGCTGCAAGTGACATTTCCGGCGGACGAAGAACCCCTTCAGCCTCTAGTGCATCAAGTATGGACGTTATACTTGGCACTACTGCAGGCTGCCTTACTAGTCTTTCCGCGTCACGAACTTGCTCCCCCTCTAGATCCGAGAGCGCTAAAAGATCGATAGCCATGCGTCCCAGGCATCGAGCGTGCCTCATTGTTGATAATGTCAATGAAACCCGAGAAGTCATCATGCGCTCTAAGAGGCAGTCAGAAGCGTGGTTTAGCACATTGGCCTCTTTTACATACCAAAGTTCCCAGCCGGGCTGCGCTTGAAAGATACAAACACAGGGAGTAGCGGTATACTCATAGCCAGCGCTAGACCAAGCAGTTGGGCAGCGACTCGCTTGCCAAACGGGAGAGGGTTTTCGAGCTCCCTCATGCGCACGTCGTCGCGGTATCCTCTGGTGATTTTGTTTAGGAGTCTAGACTCGTTGTCCGCGAGTGCTTTTACGTAGGGTTTGGCTAGTCGTTTGTTTGATGCTATTGCTATTTTTGCGTTTGTCTCGCTTGTTTGGATTGCATGCCGGAGTTGGGTTGCGCAAGGGGTTTCGCCTGCAAACAGGGAATCGATAGAAGAGGATCGCAGGACGATGAAAATGATATTGTGAAGTACGGTGTCCCTAGATGCATGCCACAACATTGCGCACAGTCCATCGCGGTATTGAGTCCAAGTGTTAGAGCCCGAGGCAAGGTGTGCTCGCAACCCATCGATGATAAACATTGCAGGTTGTGGGTTGTCATGTTCAAGGAGCCCGCAGATTCTCACAATTAGGTGTTTATTCGAGTCTTCGGGTGACAAGTCGGACAACCCATCGAGCGCAGAGGTCACGCAGGAATTCCAGTTTTCGTCGGTGATGGTAGTCTCCCAGCTCGCCACTCGTCGTGTCAACACAGTGAGTATAGTCAGACACAGGAAGTAGCAGTTGTATCTCTGTAGTGTATAGACTCTGCACGCTTTGATCCGCTGGACGGAGTAGCATACCGCAAGCACATCTAGTATATCGAAGTCCCGACCAAAGTCTACCGTGGCGACCACCTCAGAGCCGTTTGTAGCCGCAGAATGATCCTCCTGAGAAAACCACTGTATCAGGTCGTAGGATGTACAACCAATAGATCGGATGGCATCAGCCCGTGAACCGTCTCCGATGCGCTCAACCCGACACACAGCACCATCAGCAAGCTTGAGAATCAAAAATTCGTGGAAAAACGGGCCCTGGATGTTTTTACGATGCTCGATAGTCCGAAAGCGAGTGCTCGACGCGCACTGTTGATTGTACCAGCTAGTCATGGGGCATTGGTCGTGTCTCCAGTTTTGGTGGAACCGCATCGCGACAAGACGACCACGATCATTTGAGCTAGACCATTGGAGTAGGCGCTCGGATTGGATACGAGACCAACCGAGTGAGTGGTTGACGAGGTCGTTACGCTTGACCGAGCCGCGCTGGCGTGATAGAGGTAGAATTGTGTCACGTAGCTTTGTCATAGTAGGTGAGGGGTATGGATCGAGAAATATGCGAGGAAATGTCAGAAGGGCGTGCAAGCTGGAGTTGGAATAATGACGAGGGGTACAACGGCGTTCCGCCTAGGGGCAAGGATGCGGCCCCCGTATTTATGCAGGCCAACGAGAGCTTGCATCGCCGGACTGTTGCTGTGTGCACAGCGTTAAAGCGACTCAAGGACCCTGGACACCATGAATCCCAGATAAAGCCTCTTGAGTCAATCGTGTCTCAGCCATCACCACATTGTGACTTTATCTCGCCAAGAGGTTGAAGTTGAAGGAATGCTCGGTATATGCGGTTGATCTCTCGGCTCCAGGTCACAGTGACTAGATAGCCTCATTGGTGGCTGTGTCAATAGTATCTCCGGCCGGTGATGAGCGTCTATCCGTTCCCCCGAACGTTTACGCTCTAAAATCCACTCCTATTGAGGGCTCGCAAACTCCGGAGCTAAGTCTCCAATTGACAGTTGTTATTCATCATTTGGCGTCAAGAGGCCTCTTCCCAGAGACCGGCAGTTAGGATGAGGTTTTAGCTTTCTGGCATCATGCTTAAACCGGGGCATACATTAAACTGGGCTGTGAGATGTTGACCCAGCAGCCCCGGCGGCTCTTTTCTGCTGCTAATTGTACTCTCACCTACTTCCTAATCATACTATCATCGCTCATCCTCCCTTGGACTTCTCTCTCCCTCTACCAGGCTTGGCGGCGAATATACCCGACTTCTACTTATCGACCTATTTATCGTTACCTACTCCACTTTATAGCCTGTACCAAAAGCCACTTGATTAAAAAGCAAGTTTCTGATCTACCGACGGTTCACCTGCTTTTTACTCAACTTCAGCAACCTGCCTTGACTCGGCATCCAGATATTTGCCCCCGCGCTGCGAGCAGATTGCGCAGCGCCTACTTTAACAGCGCTGCTCCGTCGTTATTCGTATCCAATGCCCGTTTGTCCCCAGTCTTTCCAGAGATTAAGGTCAGTCTCGAGAACATCTTGAGTATGTGGCGTGTATCATCGCCTATCAGTCTAAATGATTTCGATAAATACCCCTCGCTGGGGCAATATAGAGCAGAGTGTCTTGTGCGCTTCACTTGTCACGCTCCTGGACCGACATCTCTGTGGTTACCGGTGTTTCGTTCTTTGGGTGAAAGACCACTACACGGTTTGGATCGACACTGGCGTGGTGTCCCTTCATCTTATACCCGACCTGTCAAGTAGGGGTCATCTTCATCCATCTCCTGGACTGTTGATGTATAAAAGTGCTAACGCACGGAAAGTGGATGATAATTAGCGCATAGACCCAAAACTAACGAACACAGAAAGCGGCTGTTCAATCGGTCACGTGATCCCGTGCATTTTGACTCGGACGACCACCGCTGAGCTTCCACTGTCTACTTTGCGTGACCACCCACTCTGGATCTTGCAATCGGCATAGATACAAATGGCGCACCATATGACTAACATATTTGCTCCACTGGGAGTTGGGGTTGTAATCTCCTAGCGGACAACGTAGCCTCACCCCGCCCCGATGTAATTCTCTCTTCTCCCTCGCCTTTGCAATATGCTGACCAGCCCAAACGTCCAGAGCTGAATCTAAATGTGCGCTTTCAGCCTATTTAGTGAACTTTTATGTTCGATCGTGCTCGCTCTGGTCGTTACCAAAGCGCTCCCGCACAACGAGCATGGGCCCGTCTTGGCACAAGCCTAGCTCTCTGGCCCCAGTCCTCTTGGCCTCTGTCCGTGGGGACACATTTAGCCTCTACGAATTCGACGGGTACTCCGACAACTAGCCACGGCGAGTTTGCGAACCTGAGTCCGAATTCGACAATGCGCCTTAGCTCAGACCTATGACCAACACCGCGTACTTTGGAGACTCGGGTTGCTTGCCGCAGGTCCCACCCAGATCCCTGGCTGATGGCGCGCGTGCGATTTTACTTGTTTTGACGAACACATAACGGAAGGTGGGCGCCGGACCGTGCCTGTCGCTACAGCAACTGATCGTGGGACGGATGCGATGAGGGCGTATCCGGTTGGTCCAAAGGCGAGGGTGAAGAATACGGATCAGGGTGTGTCGATTGCTTAGGCTGGTGGTTGGGTGGACTCGGCGTACTGGCTTCCTATGTATAGATGCTAGTGACAAAATTATAAGTGCGTGTGTACGATTCTAAGTTTATTAGTCATACAAACGACATTTATTCACCGTAATCCCGCGGGTAACGGTAGGCGCCGCCATAACCCTCACGCCCAGACCAGGCTGTGATCTCAACTTCAACCATCAACTTCGACTCATATTTTAACTCCCCAACCAGGTGAGAATGGGTTAGCATGCAAGTCACCCCTATTTCAAATTCCTGACCACCACTCTTCCTACGCCCACACATCTCTTTAGACCTAGTAACCTCGTAGTAACCCACAAAGAAATGCCAGGTTCTCACCAGATCCAGGGAAGCACCGAAGACTCGATCAAATGTTGGAATAAGGCAACCGCGATATCCATCTACGAATTGCCTCCCGAAATCATGGCAAACATATTCCATATATCCAGATGCTACCGCTCGCTTGGTTATCGTCGGACCGCAGCAGCTGAGAATTGTGTCCATCCTGCAACTCTGTCTGGCGTGTGCACTGCTTGGCGTAACATAGCTCTAAACCTGCCATGGCTATGGTCGCACATCGACCTTGCCATCCAGTGGATTACCATGACAGAAGGACAATCCAACCACCTCGGTCTCATGACTGAGCGCTCACTCGGTGAATCGGTAGAGCTATCTATATGCGTTCAACGATCCCCCACGAGAGTCCATGATCACCCTCACAGAGATACCCAGCTTTTCACTCAGGAGACTCTTACACGACTAAGCGATCATCTATCCCCGCTTGCCCCGCGAGTTCGTGTGCTGGATATTTACTCCGACGTCTACTCAGCGTCGGAGCTCCAGGCCATCGCCGCTTGCATGTCCAAAATCTGTGTTAGCGGCAGGCTACGCAGGCTTCATGTCCATGCCGAATATAGTCCTGGCGCTTCGAGTCGATTGGTACCCTGGAGGCGCAGCCGTACCCTCGATCCGCCTACCCAAGACCAGACGAAAATATTCATGGAACCTATTAAAGTTCTGGACCTAATAAACGTATCCATCGATTGGTCCAGCGGCGCGTACCGCGGTTTAACCGAGCTATCCATTACTTTCAGCGACTCTGTACGTCATATGAGCTGCAGTCAGATGATCCAAATCTTGTCTTCGTGTCCGGACCTGCGTCGACTTTGCTTAGAGAATTTGTATGTCGTCGGGTGGGATGGCCCTAGCACTGAGTCTCAAACCGTCATTCTCCGCCATCTTCGCTACCTTAGCCTCCTATGCGAGCCGCCCAAGCGCCTGACGCCCTTGCTGCAGCTTTTGAGGCCAAAAGATCAATGGTTGAGCATTCGGATAGATTTGGACGATGCCTCCGAATTTGTTGAACAACTGCAGACGTTTTTCGACGAGAATTCGCATGTTATAGCGCTGGATGTGACTACGAAGAACAAAACCGGTTGGTTCGCCCCGCTCTACAAGGGCTTACAATGGAGCCTTGCAAGGCTCAAACTCGAGGACTGTGACTTTGCGGACCCAGACTTTTTTTTTTTTTTTTTTTTGGAATCCAATTTTATTCTGTCGTGAACCCGTGGTTATGTGGACAGTAGACATGCGTGTAGAAAACAGGTTCGAAGTCACCGCCTACTCCACCCCATCGTTGGCCCCTCGGTCTCCTCCTCCTCTTCCCGCGGCAATGCCCGCCAGACGGGCCTACGCCCCCCTGACGTCCGACCTTGCAGATCGTTTTAGAGCCCACGAGACTCTACACGCTTTTGGGCTTCGCGTTAGAGGGTCCCTTTCAATGTGGCCTTCTGTCGGCGCCGCGCGGCGGTGTCTTTGTTTGGGTAACCTGTATGGACATACTGTGCGTCACCATCCTGTCGCGCTGATGAAATATATACTTTCACCTCTTTGTGTTGTCCCTCTTAACCATTCCGATCGCCTCGAGGTAGGTCATCAGGTGTTTGGTCGCCGGTCCTGGCGTGAGGAGCGCCCGATATGACCTCGAGGCAGCCCCTAACGCCCTGTCCCTCTCCGCTCTTTCGCGCGCGTGTGCTTTACACCCCATGAGCATGTGAAAGATGGTCTGAGCCCGCTCCTCGCAGTGCGGACATGTTGGCGAGTCCGCCCTCTTGAAGCGATGGAGGTAGACCGCAACCGGGAAATGCCCCAGTCGCAGCTGAACGAGCACCGCAAAGGCTCTCCTGGGGAGCTTGTGCGCTTTGTCGAAGAAAGCCATCGACGGGTAGGTAGGGTCCAGGTTCTCCTGTCGTTCCCTTCTCGTTGTTTCCGGTGTCTCTTGCCGCCATCGGGACAGGAGTGTGGTCCTGAAAGTGCGTTTTGCGGCTGTCGGGTTGATTGGTACCGCTCCCCGAAGGCCCTTCGGTAAGTCTCCCGCCTCGCTGCTGTGCCCCTCCCCCGCTGATCTGGCCTCCTCATCCGCTTTTTCGTTCCCGTCTACCCCTTCGTGCCCTGGTATCCATCTCGCCTCCACCTCGATTCCCTCGTGTCTCCGGGATACCCTGTCGAGCAAGGCCCCAAGGTCAGCATACAGGTATGTGAGTTGTGTCGTCTGCCCGCTTTGGATGGTCCTTAAGACCGCCTGGTTGTCCATGTAAATGGTTGCCGACCCGACTTCGCTCCTCTCCGTTTCCAATAGTCTCAAGCCCAGCTGCAGACCCAGCACCTCTGCCTCGTAAACCTCGTGCTCCCCATCCGTCCCCACCCACACCTTCAGTCTCCTTTCTAGACCCGCATCACCCCTGCACAGTACTGCCGCTGCACCAACCCCGCCGTCCTTCATAGACCCATCCGTGTATATCTTCACCTCCGCCCGATCCTCCTCCTCCTCTCTAATGGCCGTCTCTCTATCCTCCGCCACTCTAACCCTCAACTCTCGTAGGGAGCTCGGAAGTTTCGCACTAGGCATCTTGGGCGCATAGCGTCCAACCTGTACACCAGTAGTTGCAAATAAAATGTGTAGGGGTGAACGGTGCTCAGCTGGGATCTTTCTGCCCTCCTTGTCCACCAGTGCTCGTAGCGGATGGCCCCTGGGCACCGAGGCCAAGCGAACCGCCGCCCTGTGACAGGCCCTCTGCAACTCGAGCCTGGCTGGTAGAATACCCGCGTGAGCATCGAGTGCATCGGTTGGCGAGGTTTTCAGGGCCCCGGTGATGTTCAGGGCCGATATCCGCTGGATCGATTGTAACTTGCGGGTGAAGCCTGCAGCCCCGAGGTCTCTGGTGTCATTCGCATTCCTACACACATATTCCCACCAAATGTCAGCCGCGTATGTCACTCTTGGTAGTAGAACAGTCTGATGTAGCCGACGTGCTGCTCCCGGCTTGAGTCCATGCCTCGTCCCGCTGATCCTCCTCAAGAGGTTCACCCATTTTGCCCCCTTCTGGAGCACCTTTGCTCGCTGCTCTTTCCACCGGAGCTCCTCGTCGAAGAGCACACCCAGAAAACAATGGTACTTAGCTGGTTTGACCACCGTGCCCCTGATCTCCTGCTCTTTTGCCTTCTTTTCCCTGGATCTCGTGAATCCGACCAAGGCCGTTTTCTCCAGCTCGAACGTGGATGTGTAAGCGTCCGCCCACGCCAACGCGCCCCCCTCCCTTTCCATCATCTCCTTGAGCCTGCCCGTCGCTGCCTCCATTGTCTTTGCCCTAGCCAAGAGTGCTACATCGTCGATGTAACCAACCGCCAGCTCTGCCCGTTTCGCATTTCCTCTCGGCTTTTGGACAATCTGCAGCAGCCCACTATTGTAGAACAGGTAGAATATGCAAGATAGCGGGCATCCTTGGTCGACGTCAGGAAAAAGGTGGAGTATAAATTCAAACTTGAGGTTTAAATTTAGCTAAATTTAGCCAAATTTATCGGTTTAGCTGAATTTATCTCAATCTAGGTCCATTTAAACTCCTGGATTATACATTCCAGTAGTTTTAGCAGCTACAGTCATAAATTCACAACCCCGGTTACAGGGGATAAAAGAATCCATCAAGTGGTATTGTTCACACCGTGCGAGAGAGGAAAAACAACTATCAATAGCTACGGAAGTACAACAACACACAAGCTACATATAGATGAGAAGCACGGTAAAAGGTTACACGGCACCGGAGCCGTGGACTAAATCACAACCATCACTCACACGTCGGCGGTGTGGCAGGGTGCAGTGCTCACACTACCATCGACGGGGAGGACACTGGGTGGCGGCGATTTATGTGGTGCCTGAGGTGACGGACAAGGAGGATCAACGAGCGTTAAAGCAGCGGGGTCAACAATACAAGCTCAGGGCCGGGATAGGAAAGGGAGAAATCAGGCGAGCCGAGCAAGGGTGCGGGCATGTAGCCTGCGTGCGGTGTACTTGTCAGTGGAATGCGCAATTCACAGTAGTACGCGCACTTACATTAGGGAGCAACCTCGACGTGATGCCGCCAGTAGCGCACAAGTAGGAACGTGTTGTAATTATAGTATTGGTTGAAGAAAAAGCGGCGGGTGTTTTGAAGCAAATCGGTGCGCAGATCGAGGCGGGCAT
This sequence comes from Ceratobasidium sp. 394, assembly GCA_019616325.1. NCBI lineage: Eukaryota > Fungi > Basidiomycota > Agaricomycetes > Cantharellales > Ceratobasidiaceae > Ceratobasidium > Ceratobasidium sp. 394. The sequence goes on from WSTG01000379.1 coordinate 11,537, forward strand.
CGGCATGGATATGTCGAAATTGAGGGGCGAGATGGCAGGCAAGAGCAACATGTTCAATTGGGACGACGATGGACTGGCGCTCGCCGGCCCCCGTGTGGGCGTGAGAAGTGGTGTGGAGGAGGTGCACAGGTGAAGGACGGGCGTCAAACGGCGCGAAACACTCGAAGTAAACGAGCTCGCCGTCATATAAATATCGGAGTCGTTCCGGAAGCCGAAAAATAGCGCGCACACGGCCAGCACGATAACCTAGACCGGGAGAATTTAGCCAAATGCTATGAACCGAAAAAAAGAAGATAAATGTAACAATACGTACGGTGAAGGCCAAACTTCTCACGGTCATGAATGAAGAGGGCGGTGTCGAAAACAGGCTCGCAACGATTGCGAAGACGGCCGCGCTCGTCGTAGACCGGTGGCTGGGCACGAATTACATCGCGCTGCGGTGGCTCGTCGGGAGCAAAAGACAATGGATGATGATAAAGGGTGAGTTTGTGCCAGACGTCGAAGAGTTCGTGAGGGAGGATAAAGTAACGACCGTGGGCGTAGGGAAGAAGAAAACGCTTAAGCGCCCGTTCGAGTGACGTGGCACCATAAACATTGACAAGCTCAGGCAACGTGACTTGCTTCGTGGGACGAGCAGCGATTGCAAATTCCGGCGCTGGATGTTCAACATCGTTGACACCCGACGCCGTGGCTCGCCGTCTTCCCTCCTCTTCATCACCTTCCCAGTCCTCCCAGTCCTCCCAGTCCTCCCAGTCCTCCAAGTCGTCTCCTGCCTCCGCGCTATCCAACGGCTGATCCTTGTGTTTCTTCCTGTCTTCTGGCCAATACTCGACGTCTTCCTCGTCGTCGTCGATGAACACCGCCATGTTCACCGGCTCGCCGCGACGCTTTGGTGGCCCGTAAAACTCATCCAGGTGAGCTCGATGGATGCGGAGCGCCTCCAGCCGTTGACAATACGTTATAATTTGCTGTGTCGCCTCGCGTTTGTTCGATGCCGCCCACCCGCGCTTGACATACACGATGTGCAGATACTCCGGCGCTTCCGTGTTATACCCGTCGGGCGTGCCCAGCTCGCGTATTGAGTCCGCATAATGGGATATCATGTGCCATTTTGGTATCTTGTCCAACCGCCCGAGCCTTTCGTACACGCCAGATCTAACCAGCCCTCGTTTCAGCCGATGCATCTCCGTATGCGCACCTTGCAGCTCTTCAAGCTCGGTCTCGGTTAGCCGGGCGGCGTGCGCGATGTAGGAAAAGTCGAGGAGGGCGCGAATGAAGGCGACAACATCACCGTGGATGGAACGATCCTCGGCGATTAAAGGTACGAAAGTTTTCATCATTTCTTTGGCTTCGCGGCCAGTCCACTGCTCGACGGTGCTAATACCCTGTTTGAAATGGCGTAGACCCGACGCGCGCGGCATCGACGTATACCGCTGGTCCACGACCCTCTTCCCGAGCTTGCGCTGGATCCACCGAATCGCGTGCCCCTTGAAAAGTCCCTTGTGTAGCTGGTGTAATAAGTCCGGTGTCACGCAGGTTGCGAATTCCGCACCAGGTAAGTTCGCCCACCAGGGCCACCATGGTTTGAGGCCGAGCCCCTCTAACGCCGCCTTTCTCCCCGTCTCCAGGTACCGCCCGATTGCCAACAGCGTACTGAGACGGGTCCGCGCTGCCGCCTTTCGCTCGTCTCCTCGCCCTGCTCGCCGCTTCAGGCATTTCGGGCAGCCACTCCGGTTCACGCAGGCCATGTCGCATTGCTCCGGCCAGTCCCCGACGAATGCCGCGAGGAGCGGGTAAACACGGCGCAGTCGTCCGTCGGCGCACCACATCTCGACGCCTTCCCGGCCGGCCTCCTCGAGCGGTTCCATCAAGGACGCCATTGCGGCGTGGATCAGTTCGCCCTTTAGCCGTGTCCGCAGCGCCTTGTTCGGTACGTCTTTGAAGTTGTCGATAGGTAAGTAACCAATTACCACCGTGGCGTGTTTAGTCGCCTGGCGCCGGTATGTTTTGCTGATATTGCCGATTGACATGTAGACCGGGTACGCCGATTTATTTCCCGACAACTTCGTCATTTTGGTCTTGTCGGACGCTACGATTAGAGGCGCAATGGTTCCCCGACGATCGTGCAAAAATAACTGTGCACTGGTAAGCACCCTAACTCACTGTAGCTTGAATAACGTACCTGACGCCGCCACCACCAATCGCCAGTCCACATCTCGCTGTATACACGCGAGGCTCGTGCTCCGGACGTCCAGTGACGTTCTGGCGCGTATCGCATCACCCGCTTAAATGCCGGGTTGCCGATTAATTCTCGGACCACGTCGACTACCGAGCGCTTGAACAACGTATGGGACCGCTCGTACTGTCCTTCGCCTGCGATCATCTCCTGCGCATGCCAATCGGGTCCGTGCGGGAGGAGGTCGATATCTCGCAGCATCTGCCGATCGTTTTGCCACGGCACATTTGCCTTGCCCTTGCCCTTGCAGCAGCAATGCTCGTAATCGTGGCCCGGATTTTGGTACTAAGACGTATGTGAGTACATATGCATTCAAGCACGATACAGGACTCACGAATGAGCTTTGCAGATGCCGGGTTCGAGCTTTGCCCGAAAGGCCGGTGGTCATTAGCAACTCGGCCGCCTCCATATTTCGTTGCTTCGCCAGGTTGCCGCACGACTTGAGGTAAGCCTCGAGGTTACGCGAGTGAGCTCGCTCATCGGATATCGGTTCGCCAGTGGAACTAACAGGGAATCGCTCAATGTAGGGCTGGTGGCACGTCCGCCCGTTGTCGGTCCATCGGCGAGGATCGTTATATCGCCCCTCCTCACCGTTGGTGCCGTTCGAGGACGGCGCTGTTTGTCTCGACGAAGGCCCTGGCTGCCCTAAGGAAGGGTGTGGCCGGTTCGATGGTCCCGGGATCTTGAACTCGCGTTCGCGCTGGGTTCGCCGTGCTACCTGCAAGTCGTGCATACGCCGAGCCCGGCATGCCGGCTTGAGCATTATATGACGGTTTCGATCGGTGGGTTTCGAGAATGGATGATTGCAATAGGGGCACGAGTAACCCGAAAGGTGGTCATATAGATTGAAAAGATGGAATTGGCCGTCCACCTCGATCAAGGTTCGAATTGCCGTCCGAGCGGCAACGGAGACGCGAGGCATATTTTCGTGCAACGGGAGGGGCAGGGAGATACAAGGTATTTTCTCCTCTAATTATTTGGTTATTTACTAATTCTGCCACGCAGCTTTGCGCTGGTGGCTTGCTCGCCAATCTCGACTAAGCGTATGATTCGACCATGTGGCTCTTACCGCCATGACGCCCGACACATTCGTCACGCCACACTAGTCTGTGTTCCGTACCCGGCGACCATTTCTACCGTGCTTTTCAGAGCGCTCCCAGCCTTAAACGGGGAATTTTCCACATTTTGGGCGCTTTTTCAACACTGCTTTGCCCAAGTCGGCCTGGCAAATTCCATGTCGCCCACGGGAGCTTTGCACGGTACGCCTGAGTCCCACTTATTTGCATTTTTTTCACTGATTTTCTTTCCAGACCTGGTATGGCCAATTTGGACTCGCGTGTCGAGTCATGCCATGTACACGCATAGCCGCCCTACAGGCCGCCGACGCCGACGCACGGATTCATGGATCCTCGGTTAAAGGACACGCCTTGGACCCACACAACATCCCACCTCCGTTTGCATGTCCCCCGGGGCTGGCCGAGAAATCGCCCCTCCAAGTTCGAGCCCCGCTCCCATTCGCGAAACGCAGCCCCAGATCAATAGTCCAACTGCTACCGCCCATGTAAGCCCGTGAATCGTTCACCCCTCGTTGACATTACTAACATACAATTATATTAGGGCGTCGAGCCCTTCAATGCCCTCTACGACACCCCCCCGCCAGGCACACAACCACTTGAGCTCAAGCGTTCCGATCGCGCCCACAAGATGTCTGCATGCGGGCGTGATGCCGGTAAGTTGCCGTGTTCCTGGCTGCCTCCACCCCCGCTGATTGGGTCAGCAGTCGCGTGGAGCGGCAAGCCCCTCGCCGGACACTCCCAAGCCCAACCCTCGCAACCCGACCCGGACCCTACTGAGTCCCTTGCCGCCACCACATCCCACTCGACCAGTAACCGGCAAACGACGAAGAAGCCCGTCAAGCGGCCCGTCCTCCGGTTCGACGACGAATCCGACGATGAACCCCCTCGAACCAGGGCTCGGGACACGCATGACCAAGGCACGAACGGTACACAATCATCTTCTGCAATCTCCAGCTGCGTGGCTAATTTTTTCTATGAGATCGCTCTCCCCCACCAAAACGCCCAGGACGGGCTTCATCGGTGGCGCGAGGACGTGGGGTCAGCACGCACTCCGTCACAATCGACGCCGAAGCGGCGCAGAGCCTCGGCAAACTCCTCGGTGTCGACCCCGGGATCGCAACAGCGAGCGCAATCAACGACACAATCAAATCCCTCGCCGACCATCAAACGCCACAAATGGGATCTTCGCAACGATATTCTCAGGTATGCCCTCAACCCTCCACCACCACTTTATGTGCTTATATAACCCAGGTCCGAGGTGAAACCTCCACGCCGTTACCCTCACTAAACAAGAAAGGGGGGGGATACCACCGCAACAAGCTACTGGCGCTAGGTACGTCACCCTCATTCACCTTCGCTTTCATGCCAATTTACATGATGTATAGCTCATCCCCAACCCCAACCCCTCAAGCGCTCGGCATCCCGCACGGACGTCGGCTCATCAAAGCGCTCACGTGTGGGCAGTCGAGATGATGACGTGGAGATGGCCATCCCAGATGCCCCTCCCCTTCCATCCTTCCTCGAACATACCGCCGCATCAGTCTCTTCGACACAGCACGCCGTAGTCAACGCGTTTGCGTCCCAACGGGAGCAGCTTCATGCCTCGCAGACGACCGACCGTGTTCGGTTTGGCACTGGGGGCACTCCCGTTCCCCAGCCAAGGGGACATTTTTTCTTATTTCCCCGTCGTGCTCCATCACCTGAACATCACGCTGTCTCACCCGAGCCCCCTGCGGTCCCTCGCAAGCCCCATATTCTTGTGCCCGGCTCCCCCTCTCCACCTCCAACTCCCAATCCTCACCGTGCCCGTGTGGACCCGCCCAAACCTCTGCCACGTTGAGACTCCGACACCGCCACAGAACTTGACACAGAGCCAGAAATTGCACAGTCGAAGCCCGTAACCGCCCAGGCCCCTCGTACGAGCACATCCAAACCACCACCACGCCAAAACCTCGACACCGCCACGGAATCCGACTCTGATTCCAAGCCGGTGCTTCTGCTGCGAGCGCGGCCGAAGACGCATGCCAACTCGCACCATGTTGGCACGTCAGTGGACTGATCTTTGCGACCAGGTGCCAAGCCGCCGTCTCCAACTCCCAAGCCTCGCCATCCGACGATCCAAGCTCCCCGTACAACCGTACGCAAACCCCCACCACGGCAAAATCCTGACACCGCCACAGAATCCGACTCTGGCTCCGAGCCAGTGCCCGTGCTGCGACCGAAGCCAACAGCCACCCAGGCTTCTCGTAAGGGTGCACCCAAGCCTCCACCGCTTCAAGATCCCAACACTGCCACGGAATCCGACACGGAACCGGAGCCCACGCTGCGACCGAAGCCAAAGAAACACACCAACTCGCATCCCGCTGGCCCCTCGACAATCCGATCTTCCCAACCAGGCGCCAAGCCACCGACCCGGCCTCAGCAACACGCCCCCTCACATCGCAAGTCCAGCACGGTGTCATCGGCAAGCCACCGCGACGCCAAGGCAATCTTGAAGCAACTCGGCGACATACTTGGTGGCGACAGTGGCGATGACGACCACTCAATCCTAGACCGCGCCATTGAGCTTTTGCGGCACCGTCAGCGCCAACACAGTTGCACTCGCCCCTCGACTTCATCACATCACCAGCCCGGACCATCCACCAGTCGCCACGCCCACTGTCCAGAGACGCCCGACAACATGTCGGATACGGGTTCACATCCGGCGCCCCGCACTGATCGCTCACCCTCGGTAGATACCGACAGCGACTCGGTAAGTTTTACCATTGATTTATTAGTGTCATTAACATGTTTTGCATAGGACATTGACCTGACCAAGTCCGGTCTCGGGCGATACCCAGGTACACGTGGCAAAGCCGCATCACATGCGATGCCCAGGCTTCTCTCAACAGCCACATGCAAGGGGATCTACCAAGACCAGGACACGTATATTAAGTGGGCACGAAACGCCTACCGTCGAGTGTGGGCGGACAAGTACCCACACATACCCTACAAGGACCCGCCGTTTGACCTTCTTCGCACGGTGAGTACCTTAATTTGTTTAGTGCTGTGCTAACATGCTTTTAGATTGTGTTTCGAATATCGGGCCTCCGGACCGATGTTAAAAAGCGCATCCGCGAGCTCATCATGTATCTTTTCGAATTCACTAACCCCGGCTCTTCCGTGCGGCTCATGACTGCAAACCAGCGCCGCTTCTCAGAGCTATACCCAAATACGTTCCACTGCCGCGTGGGTACCCTTTATTTGTCACACGTGCAGTCTAACCTTGTGTATTAGGATCTCAAGACTGATGTCAAACAATTTGAACATCCGGCGTTCAAGCGTGCAATTTGTGTGGCATTTTTTTGGAACCAAAACCCATTTGCTGTCCGAGACCACAAGGAGTTTGAGGTTCTACCCCTCCCGGCTGTGGCATTTGTGTTGACAATAGTATGTACATCATCGGTCAACATGTTTGCCCTCACTAACACCTGGGCTAGATGCAAGACTGTCTCCGAGAATGGGAGACTGGTGTCTTCCGTGCTCGGGACAATGACTTTAAAGCTCAACGTGACATGTTTGATGCTCACCTGATGAGCTTGCACGAGTATCGGAAGACAGCTCCGGGAAGGTTGCTGAGGTTCCAAGGCAAATGGTTCCGCAAGGGAATGTAAGTGATCTCACGTTTCTTATCACAGCCTGACTAATACCAATGCAGGAAATATGCTGGTGTACGAATCCACAAGCCTCGGCAGGATCGGCAGTTTTGTCAGCCAATTACCTGGGCCCACACTGTCCGGCCCGATACACCCGAGAATTCCGAGCCTGAGTTTGACGAAGATGGGCGCTTGACTGCTCGGGCTAAGGGGAAGGGCAAGGAACAGCACCAGAGTGATGACTCGGATAGTGGAGATGACTTGAATATGTGAATGACTCGGAGCATGGCTGACTGGGATTGTGAATGACTCGGAATGTAGCTGACTCAGATAGTGGGTGACTCGGATAGTGGATGACTCAGATAGTGGGTGACTTGGGGCATGGCTGAGTAATCTTGATTGCCAAGGTAAGGTATAAACAAATGCTTCGGGTTTATGTCATCTATTGTATATTGTTGTGACTTGTCTTGGTCTATAGTAGCTTGTAGTGCTCTGCTTTAATATTTCATTCTGTTTAAGACTTTCATCAGTAGTGATGCTGATCATTATGAGCATTGTGATGACCTTTGATTAGTTTCCTGATAAGGTAGTCTAACCCTAATCTTGATGACTTGATATACCTCTGTAAATCCACTAAACTCGATAAATTCACTAAACTCGATAAATTCACTAAATTCAATAAATTCACTAAATTTGATAGATTCACTAAATTCAATAAATTCACTAACTTTGATAAATTGTGTTTAAATCATCATAAATTTGTCCTCCCCCCCAATGGATCTAGTGCTATTTGCTCACATGAAAGGGGGGGGGACATAAATCCCTAAAGCCCTTTCATAGAGCTAAATTGACCTCTTTTCACCTGAATGAAAGTTGACAGTTTTTCCTGATGGATACCGTGCTGGATTTCGAAAGTGTCCGACTCGTAGTCATCGAACCGCAAGTGAGTGGTCCGACCCTGGAGCTTCC
>WSTG01000380.1:0-19441 GCA_019616325.1 Ceratobasidium sp. 394
GAACGGCTTTTGAGTGGACTCGTGGGCGGTGGTGGTGAAGGTGAAAAGGGCATATCACGAGATCATCCGGCATCACACATCGGAAAAATTAGCGCCTACTCGGCAATTCGCGAGAAATGAGGTACGAAACGATAGCTTAGATAACTGTTGAAAACAGGCTGGATGCGAGAGTTGACCCGGTCATAAATTGCCGTTCAGGACTTACTAATGTAACACGCAAGGTACTGGTACTCAAGTTTGACCCCAAATATCGTTCAGTTTTAATCATGTCTAGTCCGTACTCATTCCTCTTGTTACTCATTTAATCATTTCCCGAGATATGCTCCTATCTTTTGTGGTTGTAGATACGGCTCGGTCCCAGGTTGGCTACCTCATAGTCAACCGGTTGGAATATGCACTCTCTTCGGCTTATCTCTCGTAACCGCATATATTCGGGACCTTAACGTATATAAGATCAGTGAGTATGACCATGAACAGGCACTAAGCATTAAATGAACAATCAGCCGCTGTTTTAGAAGTCTGTTCCTTTAGAATCTCCCATACTCACTTGTATTCCCGATCGACTACCGCGCTACCCGGCTAAGTTCTGATCATTCCATGGCTGACATTTCAGACGATGCGACTCCAAGGTCGCAGGTTGCCAGTGCATGTTAAAAGTGGCGCAATTAATATATAAGTGAATGGTAGACCGGTTATCTGAAAGCTGGAATAGAGCACTTACGCGGTTTGGCAGGTCAAGTCACAATATACACCCTCCTTGCACCGCCCGCACACATTGTAGACCACGAGCCTCAGCTCGATCAAGGATAGCTGCGAGCATCGAGGATATGTGCTCATCTGCGGTGAGTCATCCTAATCTCTTCTTACGCCTGTATATCATCGCCAAGCCTCGAACATGGCCAGTAAGTAACGCGTCCTCTCTTCGCTGAGCTTGAGGTTTGACATTTCAGCAAAGGCTCCCAATCGAGCGAAAAACTTGGCCCATTCGATTTTAGAGTCCAAAAAGAGCTCAGGAGCGACGTGCAGGGGAGAAAAACAGCCGGGCGCCGGCGCTATCCAACGGCTAAGTCCGATTGAACTGTGCCGCCTCTGCAGGCTGCGGCGCACAGTGTCTAATGTTACTGCCGCCTGTGCTCTTGGCCGAGCACATTGATGAGTGCTAGTAATCCCTACCGGCAGTCATTCGATAGCCCCTGCTCCAGCTCACGGAGCTGCAGAGTTACAAGCCGCTAATTTATGCTAGTTACACATCCGACCTACCTTCAACGTCATCAACTCGTTTTCAGGTTCTAGTACAATCAACATTCAGTCAGTCGGAGTGGCTCAATCCGCATATACTCATCTCCCATGAGTTTGTATGGGCACGGTGGAGGTTTCGGAGACTCCAGCAAGCCTGTAGTCCTCTAAGTGAACAGAAGAGAGGCATGAGATGCCAAGCAGTTGCTTTGGCAGCTGCTTGCAGGGTTCTCGGCATACTATCTCCCGCAGATATATGGTTCGTGGCTGGCAACTCCAGAGATCCAGGTGTGGGAAAACATGTATTTGAGTTGGGTGAGTACAAAAAGAGTCAACGACTGATTGTGGTTGTGGTAAGTCCTGCAGTAATGCTCTAACGACCACCTGTGCATGCTCGCCGTCGCAAGTCTGGTTGTACTTTGACCCATACGATATGCATCTTAGTCGCCTGACGGAATATATTCTAACCTGTGCGATCCAGGTGTTTTAAGTTCCCAGTGAACACATGGCGTTATCGTGAGCGTAAAGTTCAGAGTGACCTCAAAGAAACCACTTACGCGCATTGACAACTCGAGTCGCAATATGCGGCCGAACCGCACCGACCGCACATGTACCGTTATTTGAGAATATTTTAGCGTATGACTGGCCGGAAGCAACGAACATGCGCGCACCTTTGAGGTGGGGCGTAGTCGGTGCTCAGCGAGGTTACGAACCGGTACCACGTATCAAGCATGTCCGATAGTAGACACGCACTTCCTAGATTGTTTCCCGACACATTTTCTTCCTCTAAGCGCAACAACAGCCGTGAGAACACCTTCACCCACTCGATCTCTGATTTACGGAAGATTCCTGGGGCGGCGGCTGCTGGCTTGTTAATGGCGTGAATCGGTTCTTGGATCATATCTGCAAAAGAAGTTTTCAAGGAAAGCAGGCGGAGACGCGCCGTGTTGTTTAGCGAAACTCTAAGTGTCACGCGGTGAGATATTTAATATGCATGATCCAAAATTGAGCTTGAAATATTAGTTAAAATCCAGCCCCCAAATCCTCTCGGTCATATAGAAAGTCTTTGGATGAACTGGTACGTAGTCCAGTAGTGCGAAGGTGAAAAGGTTATATTACGTGGTTTCCTGAGTTTTCAGTCTACCATTCGTTGAATCGTTACTGCCACTTCTGTTCTAGCCTCGATGGCTTACACTCCAGCTTATGCGATTGTGAAGTTGCGAGCTTCCAGTGACTGTAGGACATCCCTATCATATCAGCACGACGAGGGAATTGCAAGCTTGAAGTGTTGAGGAGGGCACTCACGCAACTTGGCACCTTGAATCGCAGTACGTTGCCCAATTACATCTCCCACACGTATAGCGTAACCTCGGAGTCTTCTCGCTCGTGAGCGGCTGGACACATCGGGGGTATGCGCACTCTTGTGATTTGTGATGTTTGTCTCTCAACGCGCCTGAATGCCGAGTCCAAGCTTCCAATGTATCCTGGATGTAACGTGCTTCCTCGTTTTTTCGCCCCGTGTAAATATCTCTCGATGATTCTAGGTATGCAAGAACTTTGGCCCACTCGATTTTCGAGTCAGTGAAAAGCTCGGGGGCGGTAGTTACAGACTTGGCGACGACGTCCTCGATCCTGGATAGATCTTCAAGTATTGTGTCGGGTTCATTGGTGTGGTTAACGTTTTGAAACCCGTGTTCTGGGGTTTGTTGATTGATCAGCTCGAATTTCGGATGAGGAACAAAGCAGAGTGTAGACTTGCCTTCGCCTAGCGCAAGTAATACGAGACGCCCCGCAAGGCTGATGATTTCAGTGTCAGCAAGCATTTGTGCTAGCTTGTATCGCATCTGTTGCCCCGATACACGTTTGTCAATAACCCTAGTAAGGTCACAGCGTTTTGTTTTTAAAAAAAGTACCGGTAAGCTGCTCAACGTCTACTAACCAAATGAACTGAAACATTCCCGTACCATATCTCCTGGCCCAAGCGTGCTCAACTACGGGGACCCGACCTCTATGCTCGAGTAGTAGCCACAGAAATTTCAAAGACGTATGGATCACATCTATGAGTTCTTCGGTGGTTGCCAAAGGGTTGAAAGTTGATAGGCTTAGCACATCGCCGCTCAGAGCGTCCATAAACTTAACGGGTATGTTCTTGGTGCTCGATCCATCTTGTTGCCACACGAATAGCAAGCCTGAATACGCCTGGGAAACCGTCCTGCTGTCTTCTGGACTGACAAATAACGTATTCGGCTCGAATACCGATACTAACATTTGTTGAGTAGCCATATAGATATGCTGCAAGATTTGCCGGTCCCGGTGAGATCCGACAAGGTACAATCGAAGGACAAGGTGCTGGAGAAAAAATGTGTTTCTGTAGACGCTATGCCAGCCGCACGTTGTAATTAAAACAGGCAGCATGTGATTAAAACATGTTGTACTCACAGTTCTTTGTCCGGGTGAAGGGGCAGCAACTTCAAGACAATAAGCAGCAGTAGCGAGCACCCAGGAAGCAGCCCACGTAAACAAAGTGTCAGGAACGAGTCCCGATCTTCCCAAAGTGGAATAAGGATGGCTGCAGCAAATACCCCCGGGTGTAGGTCTCCAAGAAAGCGAGAGCCGGCGAAAAATCCACAGAACTGCTGGAACGAGGCAGCATCTCCTGCTGCCTTCTCGCCCTTGTTTAGTGCCTCAAAGGCCACTAGTTTGCATAAGTCATTCCAGCTTGCACCTTGATTTAAGGACTTGAGAAGAGTGGCCGGAGTTTGAGTCTCGTTTAGACTGACGAGACATATTGTATGCAAGAGATGGCGGAAACACAGAAAGCCGTAGTAATGTTTGAAAAGCTGTTAATCCCGAAATAATTCGGTGGTAAACCGCGGGCTAGCCGATCAAATAGATAAAATGTGATGCACACTCACTCACTTTACGACAATTGACTGTCATCATGTACCCACCCATCGCATCCATGATACTATCAACCCTCATGACCCTATAATCACTTGCTCGGGGATCACTTCTGCACAAATTGCTTTCTAGAATGGCCGGAGGAGGAATTCCTTTGCAAATCTTGTGAAAATTTTCAATATCTTCGTCTGAGATATCTATTATGCGAGGATGGAATCCACGCGTGGAGTATTTGTTGAACACAGGGCCCCAGATATGCTCTGCCATTCGAGTGTCCTTGAATTTATCGAAGAAGGAGCAACCGACACCGAGATTGTATAAACAGTAGCCACCCAGACAGTTGCACGCTTAGATTTTTATATCACTGGTAATTAGTGGATGAGGCAGCACGTAGCCGGAGTGGGGAGGGGACGGTAACGCAAGCAAGAGGCGAAGGCAACGTGACCCTGCCGCCTTTTTGAAATTATAGGGTGCTCCATGTGCATGTTCTCGTTGAACCTAGTTGTTGTTTCACCTAGCCCTAGCTGGTACCCTCCATAAGCGAGAACCAGTTGGTCGAGTTATGCTAAGAACTAGCGTCGACCGTGTGTTTATGTCACCTTACTTGCCAAGGTCACTCCCCCCCGAAGTGTCTCATCAAAAAAATGACGGGTCCAAGGGTTCTGTTTTGTAATCGGACCCTGATTGACTTGAAGAGCCACGCTGCAAGCACGACTCGGAGCCCACTCCATCGCAGAGTTTAAGCCATGTATTTTGCTTTATTAAACTTAGATCATTATTGAGGGTCGAAAAATTAAGATTTGGCTTTCTTGGGATGAATCATGGCGCGTGCTCAAGAGGGCGCCGAATGGCGCCCTCTTGAGCATACGCGGGTTATTATGTTGAGTGGCTTGGAGTGGCACGGGAGTGGACGAGTTCTAGATGCTGATAGCTAGCTTTTGGCCGGTAGCACTCACTACGTAGATAGACTATCTTCGGCAAGACATAGACATATGCTGCCCTATTCCGCATGCTCCAACTAGTCACTCGGGTGCTTCTCCTTCCACCCTCTGCCCTGGGTTCCGCCGCATCATCTTCAACACATAGTCCCAAGTCCCAAGCACCTCTTCGGTCGGATGTTGCTCTCGCGCCGCCTTGGTACATTTCTTGACGTGTCGTCGAGTTTCTTCCGGCTCATCCAGGTATCCAGGACGTTTAACCTTGCGTGCCGGACGACGACCGTTGCACGTCCGCGTATGCCTTCACGATGGCACAGTCGCTCGGCTACCTTCAGCCTCCTAGTTCGTAGTTGCAGTAGCAGGTGGTGTGGGTCGGTAAGCCCAGTTGTGTCGATCAAGATGTCCTCCAGCAAAGTTAAGCCTCCCTCGGATGCGAATGCCCCGGCAGGTAGGTCAACGTAATATTCCAATCGGTCGTCTTGTCCAATAAGAGTCGTGAACGCGATGCCGTACCCGAACTTTGATTCATCCAGCATCATCAGCCCAGCAAACGCCCTCTTCGAACATGTTAGAGCACGAAGCATATAAGAGAACGACAGCGAAATCGTACCATTGAGCACCCATCCGAATTCTCGATACGAGTGACGTTCAAGTTTAGCGTCACGTTCGCTGGGCCCTGAGGTGGCGGGAGGGCGGGGAACGGCGATAGGTTACTCATAACAAGGTCGACACCGCCGTTGATGATGTTACCCTCATAATCGACCCACTATATGCGTCACATTCTTAGTTCATGACTCGCATGAGATGAAAAACATGTACTTACTGGATGCTTAGCAGTCGGAAGCTTGGTAGGGTCTGCTTTTGGAATGTTATAGGACATGATCGCGTAGCCGGTGATCAGCTGTGACATTACGACCGCCGTAGTACGAATTGGGTAGTGATTCACAGGTTGGTCGAGCTTGACGAAGTACTGGTAGCGCTCGCCGATGGGAACAAGAATAAAGGTCGCCTCTTGAATGTTGGTGTAGTGTCCGTCGGCGGCGACTAGGGATACACCTCTTGAGCAAGCTGCAACCGCGACAAGCGAGGAGAAACTTACGAAAGTATAGCCTGTGAGAGACGATTGAAACACGCAGATCCTAAAGCACGCCACTGTTCTATATTACGGGTTATTTTCAGTACGGCATAAAAACAAGGGCCAACTAGCAGGAACTCACGAGCAGGTTGAACGTAGCCCAGCCGTCAGTCTTGTTGACGGTGAACACCTGGAACGGGGTAGACGAGTTGGTACAGTTATACTGCATGGCCGGGCTAACTGTATCCTGCTGCGATCCGGGATATGGGAACACCACGGCGTCGTTGGGGCACATGCGGCTAAAAGCGAGCGCCGTGAGTGAAAAAGTGGACAGCTGTGGACAGCGGTGTATACACGATTTGCTTACCCCTTTTTGGTCAACGGTTTCTATTCGGGGACGGCGAGAGAGGTTATAAGTGTCATATTCTGGCACATCACCTGTCCCTTGCCGCTAGCTTTGGAACTACAAGCATCGAGGAACAAGCGCCAAAGTCGGATAGAAACATACTGATAATGTTATCGATGCCCAGTTGTTCGATCTCCGTGTGCTCCCATTCCTCCATCCAATGCCCAGATGCATAGTGTTCGTAGTCATAGACGCTCAGTAGATGAGCGTTCAGTTCGGCCGCCTTAAGCTTGCTCAAAACTGCAGTGTCGTTACTGAGTTGGTTGAACGGCTTTGGCTTGGTGGAATTGGGGCGGATAAAGATGTACCCTTCAGGCTATCGTCTAGTTGAATTTTCTATATCGCAAAATTTAGCCATTGAACGCAGTGTGTGTGCTCAATAACCTACGTAGTGCGAATGGTACCTTGATATCAAGAGTGGCTATTAGTATCCCGCCGCTTAGCTCATATCGGATTACACTCACACTGGAGGCCAGCTTCATGAACGTAAAGTTGTACACAAAATGCCCGCAGACGGGGATCGGGTATTGAGTCAAACCAGGCATGCCGTCGGACCAAGGCGTCGCAATTTGCTGCATGCTGTGACCAGTAATCTGTTAGAAACGGATCGGAGGCATGGCTTCTAGAAGAATATTTACCCGTGCCAGTGCATGGTCATCGGCTCAGACCCATTGTTCGTAACGTTCGCGATTATTGTGTCGTCTTCGTCCTAGACTAGATGAGGCCTAGGAGTCTGGCCAATGATGAGCTACGGTTCCTTAGCCGTGCCGTCCTGGTTAGTCGTGCCATAAGTGACCCGCGAAGACATCGTTAGACTTCTGTGCGGGAGGAGAACACGCGGTACACACCGTAAGATTGACGGTGCGGGTCGCAGCTCGTGCGGTGGGAAGCAAGACCCTCGCAAGAAGCAAAAGCAGACTGGGAAGGTGCATCAGAGGCGAACGAGTGAGCTAGTCAGGGGAGTAGAGAAGCCGCCGGGTTGGGCTGCAGCCGAAGCTCTGGACGCACCGGTTTTGTATGCGTATTTTGCCAAGAGTTTGCTCACCGCATCTTCCGCGCCTCTCGCTGAGTGAAGAGCGCGGTCGGTGGAGGCGCTCGTTCAGCGTTATTAGTCCAAGAGCGGTAATCGTGTAAGCTCAATAGTATCCCACGGGCGAGTGGTTCCTGAGCCTGGTGTATCACCTTTGCGCCCACCGGGCAAAGAATTACCCGCGGCCTTAGTGGCCGCTCTCCGTTCTCCCTTGACTCACGATAATCACAGTAAGCCAGATATAAGATCATCAATATGCACTCATCATCGAGCCGCCGTCGCAGATCCAATACGGCATGTGTTCTGGGAAAAAGCTAGACCCATAGTTGCCACACAGGATATCGGGTTTAACCTTAGTGATCCATCACAAACCGGAGAGCCACGTCCAGAATGTCCAGTACCGTTCGAGCTCACCCAAGCAAATCCGGAGACGGCAAGCGAAGGTGAGAAGACTGTTACAGCTGTGCGTCGCTGCACTTGGTAGTGGGGAGATCAAACAGATCAACTTCGACCCAGACGCGCCCGGCGCTTCCGCAACTAGAGCCCGCTTGACAACTCACCTCCTGTCCCGTGCTTGTCACCGCTGTCGACTTGGTCACACCCCGCTTTTATGCATCTATTGCATTCAATTATTCATTTTATAATTTCTTTATTTTTTTTCCAACCCGCAGCCTCATGTCGGACCGGGCCGATTCTCACATCAGCCAATGTCAACTTAGCACACGGAGCTTATGCTAGTCCATATATCTCAGAGAAACGAATCCCACTCGATAATCACTCGGCCGGAGTAATCCGCCGTCCTTGCAAAATTACGCCGTAGACACTGGGATGGAATGGCGCTGGCTAGCCTGGGAGGTTCACCCCATCTTGCCAAGTCTAGTTGGCGTCGGTCCGTATCAAATGGTCGTTAACCTTGATGGTATGTGCGATAAGCCTTCAGCCGCCAGCATATATTGATTCATACCCAAAAGAACTGACTTACGGTTTAATCTAATACAATGTTGCAGGTCGGTGCAATGCTAAGGTTTTAGCAATTCGCGCCCGACGAGCGGAGCTCGCAGTCCACCGGATAGCTCGGCCGCCTACCAACAACGTGGAAACACATAATAATCCAAGCTTGCTCGGTACGAGCGACGAACTATGGATGACGAATCAGCTATCAACCAGCTGCGCGAGAGAAAAGCGTGTCTCCCTCGTTTCTCTTTTGCCTACTGCCTACTTGCCGTTGACCATCTTGTGCGGCCATCCGACCAGCGGATCCTATTCGCATCTCGTTGTCTCGGCTCCTTCCCGTCGCTTCGGGCCGGGTATTCCTGCAAGCCGCCGGTATCTAGCGATAACGGCCCGGCCAAGGTGCCGGCGGTCCGTAATTTAGGCGGAGGTTAAGTGACTGACGATGGTCAGTTCAAAATGCATTCCCATTCGAACCTGCCATACATATTCATATTTCTGTTTATCAGGCTACTTTGGCAGGCTCTGGCCACCCGAGCGCCAACATTTCAGACGATGCGACTCCGAGGTCGCAAGCTGCCAATGCCTATCTGGTCTTTCGTACGCGTCGGGCAACCGAGTGAGATAAGCAGGTGGGTATGTAAGTATACTACGTAAATACATGGAACAGCCAGATACCGGTGGATGGGGGACCCGACGCCGCGAAGCGGCGGTGGGGTGGTGAGGAAACCGGGGCGCCGGGACGCGAGGGACGCTCGCGGGCCGGTGGGCCTGATCTGGCAGTGTGCCATGATAAGGGGGGTGGGCGGGAAGAAAAGAAAAGGGAGGAAGAGGAGGGCGCGAGTGTTGGTGTGGTCGCGACGCGAGCGTGTCGGAATCACGTGTCGGGGCTTATACACGGATTCCCGGCGCTTGCACTGCGGCCCAGACTAGCTTGGGTGTCCCCGCAGGCTCCGGCACCCAATCTTATTTAAAGGTGGCACCATCGATTTGAACTTATGAGTGAGTGATAGGCTAGTGAAACGCTAGAATAATCCACTTACGCATTCTGGCAGGTCGAGTCACAATATACAGCCTCCTTGCAACGTCCGCACACAGCGTAAACTATGAGCTTCGATTCGGTCAAGGATAGCTGAGAGCATCGAGGGTATATGCACTTCCGTGGTGGGTCATTCCAGTCCCTTCGCACGCCAACATATCACTGCCAGGCGTCGGACATGCTGAGTAAATAACGCCCCATTCCTTCACTAAATTGATAATTCTTCATCTCGATGAAAGCTCCAAATCGAACGAACACTTTGGTCCATTCAATTTGGGAGTCTATAAAGAGCTCGGGGGCTACGGCTGCTGATTTGTTGATGGGTTCTCCTAGCTCGGCGATATCTCTAATCGTCCTATCGAGCTGCTCTGTATTTCGAAACTCATTTCCTAGTTTTCCCCCTATCTGTTACCTCGCATTTATGAATGAAATCGCCATAAGACTGGCTTACCTTCCTCCAGTACGAGCAAAAGAACACGCCCAGCGAGAGCTACGAGATCAGTTTCGGTAAGCATCTGCGCTAACTTCGTCTGTTCCTCTCGCGTCAAAATGAATTTTCTTTGAAGGTACCTGAATTAAAAACGCCCGTCAAATAACTCTTTAAGCACTTAAAATTTGCTCACCCGAAGAAGCCAAAAACTGAAGTAGCATAGAACCTGACTTTATGATGATCTGCCGCCGGAATTCGACCTCGGACTTGCAAGAGGAACCAGAGGTGTTGAAGAGCCGCAGAGCCAATATCGATCATATCCTTTGGTGTGGTTGATGGGTTCCACCCTGCCATGTAAAGCACAAAACCGGTCAAGTGGCCCATGAAATCAATTGGAAGAGCATCAGAGTTGCTAAGCCCCTGCTGCAACATAATATGCCAACCGAAGTATAGCCCAGCGATAGTTCGACAGTCCTCGGGGCTTTTGACACGTTTGTTCTCGGTATCCCAATCTATATCGTTTGGAGTGGCGGCCATGCATACAAAACACAGGATTTGCCGTTCGTCGTCAGTCCCGCGGGCCAGGTAGAGCCTGAAGCTAAGGTCTTGCAGCAATAATAACATCGCACGAGTGCTTTGATGAGATATGGTTAAAATAGAACAAGACGTGTGTAGATTGACACCTACTCACTGGGTGTCTTCCCGTAAGGATTTGGACACGTGCTAGCATGGGCCGATAACGTATGGCGCTACGGATGTAAAAAAATAAACCCTTAATTTTATGAGTCATCAACCGGATGTAATTTACGGCACGCCGGGATGATCGTAGATCGGCGTTAGACGGGCCGATCTAGCATCACCCCCCTCCCCCCATTGTAAACGATTTAGACACTAAATCTGGACACACTTGTTACCAAAAGCGCTATGTATGCACTGCATTTTTGTGTTATATGTAGCATAGCCATGTATACATATTTAAAAGGTTGCAAAATGATCGGTTGGGGTCAGGGTGTGCGCTGAAAGACAGGGGTTAGGGGCTGGCCTCTTCTAAAACCGAGGTGCCCCTATCCTGACCCCTTGTGCTCTCCCACAACGTTCTACCACCCTCTGCATCAGCAAAACCTGCATTTCCTTGGAAGCGCTTGGAAAAAGGACTTATCTTAGAGGTACTTGAAAATGTTTGTAAAAAGGGGATATCTTGGCAGTGTTTGCAAAAAAGGGGTATCTTGACAGTGTTTTCAGGCAAGGATATGGTGATTGAAAACAAGGGGTATCTTTAAAGTGCTTTCAAACAATGGTATCTTGGTTGAGGGTGTTTGCAAACAAGGGATATCTTGAGAGTGTTTTCAAACATCCCAATGTTTGCAAACACCCCGGGTGTTTCAAAGTGCTTGGAGGCTGCACTCGGTGCCTCCAAGCACTCTCAAACTGGTCACATGACCCACAGATTGGAATTTGATCACACGGGATTCACACAAAAAATTGATGATTAACCGTGCAGAAGAGCACGGAGATACATATTACAGATGAAAAGATGTAAAATTACAGTTACAGGATGTATAGAATATGTATCAAAATGTGCCTCGAGTACCTCGAGGCCCAGCCTGCCTCTCCCAATCTTGTCCTCTCGGCGTGGTCTCTTCGTCTCCCCTAATGCAACCCCCACCCCGTATCTCGCACGATGTTTGGATCTTGAGACCCAATCCGACGCTCTGCCTAGTTTGCACGTGTGTCTGGAGGAACGAGATGGCACGTTGCGCACCCGCGCTTTGTCGCGCGAGGCCATCAGGCTCGGTAGCGGCCGCGAGGGGAACGACGGTCCAACGTTGGCGGGAGACGAGTTGAGAGACGGCGGCGAGGGCGGATACATCAGCTCCTCGCGACCCACTTCTTCCCCCTCTCCCGCTCCTCCTCCTCTTCCTTATCCTCCCGCGCCCACCTCTCAATCTTCTCCTTCAACGGACCCTCAACCCCACGTCATCCCCTCCACATGCTCGATGATCCCGCCAACTGCCGCACCGAGCCGAACACAACCGCGCCGTCCTCCGCGCCATTTTCGGCATCATCTCCACCCTCGACTATGCCGTCACGCACCGCTACAGTGTCCAAAACATGACCCTCGCCGCTCCATCGCCCGGCGTGCCAGAAACCGAGTGGATATACCCTGCGTACCCCCTCGGTACCTTGGACGCACTACTCTTCGGGAAGCGGGCCGCCGAGTTCAAGACAAATCGGCCTCTGGCGCCGGCGCTGACTTCGGCACCAGCTGTGTGCCACCTGACGAGATACCTGGAGAATGCGGCGAGCTGCACCCAAGGCACGTGCCGCTCGATCAGGCTGCGGTGAGGTGCGGGCGACCAATGCAGGCACAGGCGTGGTGGGCGAACGAGCGGCGAGGGCGGGTGAGAGGGGGTGAGCGGTCGGGCGAAAGGAGGTGGTGTGCGCGCACCAGGAAAAAGCGTGTGTGAGCGCAAGAACGATGGCGAGAGTGCAGCACCGGGACAGCGGGGCGAGGGAAGCCGCAGAGGCCGAAAGCGAGCGAGATCGAGAGCGGTCGAGGTCGAGGTCAAGGTCGAGAGTGCGGGTAAGGCCGAGGCCGAGACTGGGTAGAAACGCGGCCGGAGGCGTGTGGGAGCGAGTGCGGCACGGGTGAGAGCGCCGCCGACGACAGCGTGGACGAGAACGGTGAGCCGCGAGGTCGATTGATTAAACGGGGCGAGACTTACCTAAGACACGGCCGTAGCTTGGACGGCGAGGAGCGGGTGACAGTGACCGGCAATGGGCGCGAGTCGTACTTGCGCATGTGGGCGGCGTCAAAACGCCAGAGGGTGTTGTCGGCTTGTGGCGGGCAGGCAGGAGCGTGAATGGCATGAATGGCGGCCGGGCTGACGTCAGCCCGATCGCCACTCAGGCGGATTTTTGACTTAGCGTCTCGAGCCCCACCGCCTCGCCTGCACTTGTCCACCACGAGACAATCGGTCCGGTGTCGCCCTCGCAGGTAAGTCCCGCGCTCACGTACATCCGTGCTTGCTTGGCCACGCCCACCCATCCGCCTCGTTCGCGGGCCCGGCCTACCCCGTGTGCGCGCACACCCTCGCTCGCCATTGCCTGTGTTGCTACCAACGCTGGCAAGCTCTCATTCAACGTCGCTACCGCCGTTCCTGACCGCCCTTTGTCCGCCTGCACGTACCGGTCGCCTGTGCCTTGTTGTCCGAGCGGCGGGCGTATCTCGGGTAAGTCGTCCCGCCCAAACTTCTCAGGCCCGCCGCTCACTCTTTATCCCACCTACGCTGTCGTTGGCCCGCGGTCTCGCGCACCCTTGCACTCGCCCGCACACGGCTGTGCCCACGCTCATTCGTTCACACCCGTTATCGCACGCCTTTCCGCCCGTTCGCTCGCTCTCGCCCTCGCCCGGTTTTCGCCCACGCTCTGGCCCTCGCCGCGGCCGCTGGCGGTTGCGGTTCCCTGGGGTGCGCACCGTCTCGTTCAGCCCACTCGCCGTCTCACGTGCCCTCGTCACTCGTTTGCCCTTTTTTGATGCCATGTGCTCGGTCTCGACCTCGACCTCGTCCGTGGCATGCGTGTGTCGGTAAGTCACTCCGTTCAACCCCCTCAGCCGTGCCACTCACTGTTTGTCCACGCCCGCGCTTACCCACCGTTCTCCCGGCTTCCTCAGCCTTGCCCTCGCCTGGCCCTCACTGCGGCATCCCCGGTTCTTTGGTAGGTGCCCGCCATCTCATTCAGCCTGCCCACTCTCTCCTGTCCACCTTTGCTGCTTGTTCACCCAATGTCTGTTTTGATCTCCATACTCAACTGCTGCCTGCCAATGAGCCTGGGTAATGCTGCTTTTATATTTTTGATATTTCAACGTGTAATATACCAGTTGCAAATTAATTGAAGTGATATTTTGTTTGTTTGTTTACCTATTGCAAATTCAAGAATTTTCCGAATGGAATTTAAACCCTTAGGATCAGTGCTTGGGAGTGTTTGCGAGTGTTTTGGATGCTGATAGGAGTATTTGCAGGTGTTTGGAGCCATATATAAGAGTGTTTGAGGGTGATTGGAGACACCTATGGGAGTGTTTGAGAGTGATTGGAGGCAGATATAGGAGTGATTGGAGGTGATTGGAGGCACATATAGATGTGATTGGAGGTGATTGAAGGGACATATAGAGGTGTTTGAGGGTGATTGGAGGGCCATATAAGGGTGTTTGACAGTGCTTTAAAACAGGAGGCCTGTTTGCAAGTCCTTGAAAACACTTCCAAAATTGCCAATGTGTTTGGGAGTTTGGATGTTTGCAAACACCTCTAAGATAAGTCCTTTTTCCAAGGATTTTCAAGTGCTTCCAAGCAAAATCTGATTTTGCTGATGTGCTTGTTCCCACTTGTCGTTTCTACTATGCCTCCTGGTACCAAGGCTAGTGGTTCAAAGATGGCAAAGACAGCAAAGACGAAATCGACAGGAGGCGCCAAGACCGCTCCAAAGACGAAAACAGGAGGCCGCAAGCCCGGTGCCAAGGGGTACAGCGACGAGATGGAGGAGGAGCTATGCGACCTGGTCAAGAATGTGCTGCCCCACGGTGGAACTGGCTGGCAGCTTGTTGCCCAGCGCTACAACAAGAAGTTCCCCAAGCGGACACGCACGGGGAAACAATTGAAGGAAAAGATGCGCTCAGTGAGTTATGTACTATGCTGTATAGGGTGTATGTGCTTACCGTCCATAGCTCGCGAATGCGAAACCTCCAACGGGCAACAAGAAAGCCGTCGCTATCCATGAGCGTGCGCTCGAGGTCAAGGCACTCCTGAAAGCGTCGGCAAATTCATTGAGCATCAACGACAAGGCCGTACCCGATCCGCTTGATGATGAAAAAGGCGAGGAGGGTGAGGGTGAGGGCGAGGGTGAGGAGGATGGCGAGGGTGAGGAGGGAGATGATGGGGAGGAGGGTGAGGACGAGTCGGATGAGTCGGATGAGGAGAATGAGGGTGCTCACCGGAGCGAGGAGTGGGATCTGGGAACTGATCCCGAGGATGCAAAGGGCGGTCAGGGTTCGTCCAACTGGAGTGTCAAGATCGTCGATCCACCGGCAAAGAAGGACGTACCGGTGAAGACCCCCGATGCAAAGGCAACCGTGTCGATCAAGAAGCCTTCAGACATGCCCTCCAGCTCAAAGCCAAAGCCCAAGCCAAAACAAGTTGCACCATTCCCTCTCGCTGACCCGAACCGCGCCAAGCAAGCATCGAAGAGCGCCAAGGTCGAGCCCACGTCAAAGTCCAAGGGGAAGAAGCGGGCCGTGATTGAGGACAGCGACAGTGATGGATCAGCAGTGCAGATCTTGAATGCTAGTGAGCCTGAGGACGTTAAGCCCAGCCCGGTTGCTGGTGAAAAGCGCAAAGCCAAGGACGAGGGCTCGGTTGTCGTTCGCAAGAAGCCCAGCACGCCTACTAGCTCACCGGCCAAGGGTACTGCTGCTCGCAACCAGGAGACTGCCACTGGCATGCTTGGTGAGCTCGTCCAGAACACCAATCTTGCTCGAGTGCAGGAGATGTCCATGGCGCGTTTGGATACAAGCATCGCCGCTTCGAATCTCCAGGCGAAGGAGAACCAGATCGCCGAGCTGCACCAGGACATTTACAACCTTTGGGACCGGCACAACCAGACTGTTCGTGACTTGCACGACCGGCATGACCGTGAGCTCCGTGAGGAACGCGAGGCCCGAAACAAAGCCGAACACCAGCTCGCCCATGCACAAAGCGTACTCAGTCTCTTGGGTATGCTCAATAGTGGCCAATCCACAGGTATGGGCGGCGTGCTTGCTATGTGTCATGACCCGTTTTCAGGCATGACTAACCCTTAGCATTAATTAAGCAATTAATGCATTTTATCCGAAGTCATGAGCGCCATAACTCGCGCTCGTAACGACTTTGCACGAGGAGGGTCACGCCCTCATATCACGTGACCTGTAACCACGGTAACGTAACACTGACTCCAGGTAATCTCTCCCCAGTAATGCTGGAGTCAGGAGTCAGCGCTTAACCAAGTCACATGACTACATCACGTGACCTGTAACCACGGTAACGTAACACTGACTCCAGGTAATCTCTCCCCAGTAATGCTGGAGTCAAGAGTCAGCGCTTAATCAAGTCACATGACCCTAGGATTAAGCGCGTGGCTCATATAAGATTCAGAGCCGCGCATGGAGTCAAGAGTCACTACACGTGACCCCTGACCATCACACGTGACCTTACTGCGGACTGCGGACTGCGGACTGCGGACAAGTGACTCACCTTTCTCAATATATATAAGGAGGATCGAACGCAAGATGGAGCCCCATCTTGCTTTATCTCGTCCACCACAGCGACTTGTATTTACTTAGCACAACAATACGAATCAGAAACTTAGCATTGCAAACAAACCCAATACCTCGTAGAGGCAGCATTAGAACACGGAACGACCACTCCTTGAGCCAAGAACCCAGAGCCAGAACAGGTCGTGACATTATAAAGCAAGATTATTGCTCAACCAGTGGAACACATAGAAAATAGACATGACCAGCAGACCAGTAACTAGAACAGGCAGCCGAGCAGAGGGGGCCCCACCCCTACTCGGCCCACTACCAGATTCTGTGAGAAGGACGGCGCCACCACCTGGCCCACCAATCATCCTGAACCTTGACCCGCAAGAACCCGAACCCAGCAGGATATTCCCTGGAGGACTCCCCTTGTTCCACTCCCGATCTGTCCCACCCGATGCCAATGACTCATTACAAATCGTCGACGATATGACGCAGGTTATCACCGACCACTTGCAACAGGCCCCCGCTGAACCCCCAACCGAAGCTGCGGATGCCACAACCACCGGAACTCAGCCCCTACAGGCCCTAGTGGCGGGACCCCAGCAACGAGTGATAACCACTGAAGCTGCCCAACAAATGGTCGTAGCTATCGGGGAAGGTCTTAAGGCTCTACAGAGCACTCTATCCAAAGAAATGGTAACCACACGTCAAACCGCAAACCTAATCCACGGAATGAGCACACAGCAGGGGACGGAGATCCAAGATGGCTTCAGGAGAACCCTGAGGGATACCGATCGGATCGATGTCAATACACGAAAGATCCACGAACAGGTGGCTAACCAAGCAGGAACCCTCATTACCATGGACAAGGCCCTAGACTGTGGTCTTAAAAGTATAAATGTGGACATATCCAAAATCCAACAGACCACGGAGGCCATACGACGGATCAGTGGGTCGGGCATAAACGAACAAGGACTGAACGACTCACTCAAGGCCATCAACGAAGTCCTTTCCTCACAGAAAATTAAACTGGACACCATTGAAGAACTACTCCAGGTAGTCGAAGACCGAGGATCCAGAACAACCGGAGTAGAGATCCGAAGGGGATGGGAACGCCCTGAGGACCAACCAATAGCACCGGAGAGAACCACCGGAGACGTTCACCCATTAGGCAACCCACAAGCAGAGTCCACGTTTATCCCGGAACGCACCCGCAGGCGATCCTCCTACCGAGCCCATACCCCACTGGAGCGGAGCGTAAGCCCTCCGCCCGAACGGAGGGCAAAGAAGCCTTCCATCCCCAAAGAAGCAAGGGCCCGACGCCCTGACAAGTTCAACGGGAAGAGGGGCAGGGAGGCTGAAGCGTTCATCGTTAAGATGGAGGCACACTTTGCAGACTACGATGACTATGAAATCGACGATGCACGAAAGATCCGAAATACGCTCACTAATATGGAAGAAGGGAGAGCCGACGATTGGGCCCAACCCCTCCTCCAGAAGTTCATCCAAGGAGAACAGCACGAGTTCTTCCAAAGCTGGCCGATTTTTAGGAAATCCTTCCTTGATTCCTTCGCTGACCCTGTCAAGAAGGAAAAGGCGGTCAGGAAACTCTTGGTCCTTAAACAAACGGGCAGTGCGCAGGACTACGCCACTACCTTTAGGACCCTGGCTCTGGAAGTTAACTGGAACGAGGACGCGTTGATAGACAAATTCAGGGAAGGCCTGAAGCTTGAAGTTAGGGAGGAGTTAACCAGGATGGCTATCTACTCAGGATCCAACACCGACAGTTGGACACTCGACAATTGGGTTGTGTTCGCCGGTAAAGCCGACGATATGATATTCACCAGCAGTCGGAATGCCCAAAGGAAGGATAGCCACCAGAACCGAAACAACCACACTCCCGCAGCAGACCGTGGAAAAGCGGCTACTGTTACCAAACCCTCAACTTCCAATGTGGTTAGGATCCCGGACGAAGAAAAGAAGCGTCGTCAAGATAACGGACTTTGTCTCAAATGTGCGAAACCCGGGCATATGATAAAGACCTGCAAAGGAAAGTGGACCCTAGACCCAGATACTAACTCCAATACAGTCAAGGGTAAAGCAGCGAAGACACCTTCGGAATACTCCTCGGATTCGGAAAACGAGTAAGGGACTCGGAAGCCATGTCTGAGCAACCTGAAGAACAGACTCCACCGCATGTATGTTACCTCAAGAAATCAGATAATCAATCAACTATATACATCGCGGTGGAGGGAATCATGGACCCAGTAAAGACCCTGATCGACTCCGGGTCCACCAGGAATTTCCTAGACGTGGATTACGCGGAGGAGAAGGGAATAGCAACAGAACCACTTTGCTTCCCAAAGAAGGTCATAGCAACAGACGGGAAGGAAGTGGAGGAGCCAATTACCAAAAAGGCTACATTGAAAATAGAGGTAGAAGGGAAAACGCTAGACTGCGACTTCTACATACTCTCTTTGGGAGATACGGAATTGATTCTAGGACGGGACTGGCTACAAAACGCCAAGCCGATCATAGACTGGAATGACCTAAGCATCACCTATCGAGAGGAAGTGCATGCCAGAGAAGCGAAGCTTCAAGATGAACTACTAATCCCTGAAAGTATAGCTGACTTCAAAGACCTCTTCCAGGAAGAAGGCTTCAGCGAACTCCCAGAACACAGACCCTACGACTGCAGTATAAATTTCCTGGAAGGAGCCGAATTGCCAAAAGCCGCCAAGACGTACCCTGTGTCCCCCGCCGAATCCAGAGCCCTTAAGGAGTACCTAGATAAGGAACTCAAAGATGGTAAGATAAGACCCAGTACCTCAAGTATAGCCGCCCCGTGCTTCTACGTCAAAAAGGCCGACGGGGGTCTGCGACTAGTCATGGATTATCGGAAACTCAACGCCATCACCAAACCGGATCAATTCCCTATGCTGGTCCAGGCGGACCTAATAGAAAAATTCAAGGAAGCGAAAATCTTTTCCAAGATGGATATCCGATGGGGTTTCAACAACATACGGATTAGGGAAGGAGATGAATGGAAAACGGCGTTCAGGACCAACATCAGGCAAAAAATGTGGGCTCATAGAGCCCCATAGAGACATGGAGACAGAGGATACACCTCTGTTTCCTGGAGG
>WSTG01000381.1:0-19420 GCA_019616325.1 Ceratobasidium sp. 394
TGTGCCGGCGCTTAGTTTATGTGGACCCTGGTTGTCCCTCATGACTAAGAGTCCGTCCTTGCATTTTATTTAGATTACGTCTGTGGTCGGCGAACCGGCGAGGTATCGCCGAGATGTCACCCAGCACATGAGTAAGCCAGCCTGTCAAGCCCTCGAGCACTCCAGCATCGCACGTAGGAGATATATCGTTTCATTTCCCCCGATTTCTAACCCATTTTGAACAGTGAATTCACGCAGTTGACACCAAGATAAGAGCCACACGTGACCTGCTGATCAAACTCAATTTTCTCCCGGTCCGATTCTGCCCTGGTCCCAGGGGTCCGCATGGTCTTCCACGAGTCCCCTCCACTTTCTCTGGACCACCATCAGTCAGACGAGTCGACGACCCAACCCGTGCCAGCGCTCCGTGCGCATCCCCTCTAAAACTTGCCTGGACTCTGCTCGCTAACCCTCTGCAATGGCGTCTTCAAACCTTCAAGGACTGAATCTGGTTCACCCTGAATCTCCTCCATCTAATCTCACCGATGCCCAAGATTTGCTCTCTGCTCCTCTATTCGCAGACTTTACCACCAACGATCTGGATCTCTGGTCGAATATACACTTTGCGTCAGACGAGCCATTCATTAGCCCTCGAGACAGTGCGCTCAAGGCAGCCCAGGCCGAGCCTCACGGCGACAGTCTGACTCGCAAGGGGGCAGACCGCTCGGCTGCGGCACCTACCTCGTCCCCTGCGTCTACCGTGGCGCCCACGCAGCAGCCTCAATTTGACTTTGCTCGGTTCTTGGCCGAGTTTGGGCTCGGCGCCAACGCAGATGGCGGTATCTTGCCCAGCATAGCTGGCCTCTCCCAGGCTAATTTCGCCGTGCCTCCGGCTGTTGGCGTCGCACCGTCTGCTATACCCGCACCTGCCCCTACGCCCGCACCGGCACCCGCCGCTGCCACCCCACCTTCAGCACCAGAATCGACCGCAGCTCCAGCTGCCAAACGTGCCCGCACCGCCAAAACCCCAGCCCCCGGCTCCTCCACGGACTTTCCCGATTCTCAACCAAACACCAGCACACCCCTCACAGCCGCCGAAGACAAACGCCGACGCAACACGGCCGCCTCGGCCCGCTTCAGGCTCAAAAAAAAGGAACGCGAGGCGGCTCTGGATGCACGCGCACAGGCGCTCGAAGAACGGGTCACCGAGCTCGAGCGCGAGTGCGAAGGACTCAGGCGCGAAAACGGATGGCTGAGGGGATTGGTCGTGGGTGTGACTGGGGGCGTGGTGCCAGCGATGAGCGATGCGCCTATCGTAGCTCCCCCTGCGTCCGCCTCGGGCTCGTCTGCTTCATCCGCGCCGCCTGCATCTACCGGATCGGCCGAGAAGCGCAAGCGAGATGAGGGGACGGCTTGAGATGGATTGGCACCTGTATGTGCTAGCGCTTGTTTTATCCGATGTTTATCTTATGGATTGATTTGATTAGATTGCACAGATTTCGTGAAATTTATGCCTGTATCTTCAACTCAGAATACGATTGCCTCTCTTCTCGCCGTCTTGATAGGTTTTTTCTGTATGATTGTCAAGAGACTGCCGAGAGGCACCTTATGAATGTTGATATATCACACTTTTTTCTGTTGAATGTACGGAATGTGATCCGGTTGGGGGAAGCTAAGCGACGATGCCGTAAATTCCGAATAGATAATGTGGTTGAAGTGCTCGTGGCCGGGCTATGCACCTTGCTTGTTTATAGTGCCTTGAGCTACTTTTTATAATAAAGCTTAAAGCACACGGCCTTATCACATACTTGGCTGAACATAGTTTGTAATGAGTAGCATTGTAATCACCACGCATATAGACACACAGCGAGCTGCCAAATATATCAGTGTGTACCAATTCGAGGAGAATCCGGCTGTCCTCTTGATGAACCGGCGCATTAGCAGTACGGAAACCTGTTCTCGGTAACTGTCAGGTTCTAAAAAGCGAAGAAATTTCAGGATCAGACTGTAGTGATGCATCCGAGGCAATATACGCTTTCTCAGCCGCACGCGCCTAACGACCCATAGCCTCCATCGCCGCCATGTTCTATTCCTTTCCAACCTTGTCGCATCAAGTACGTACAGTTGGTACGTGCTTGCGCTTTCCCCCTTTTGTCCCACACTCCGATCCCTCATGACGAGCATGAGCACAGTGGACGCCCACCCAAGCCTTAACGTCTCGCCGGGCTTCATGTGCCCCGATCTCTCCCAAACTCCACCCTACGGGATCCCCGACTATCATCGCGTCTCCATCCGCTTAGGATTCGCATATACATACTGTAACCTGTATAAAATGTATACACAAATAGATGTGAACAGTGGCGCTAAACTACGAGAGAGTAAAGCGCGATGCGCAGTGTGCTTAAGATGACGCCAAAGGCGTAATGTAAATAATAGTAAAAATGATATTGATTCACTAGTAAGTACCTACGGAGCCGCAAGCGCTCCTTATATACACGAACTAGCATATATGCTGGAATATGCGAGAGTCGCACCGGGCTAGCGAGGCTGTACCTTCGGTGCGTTTCTAGTTCTTTCGGTTGTGCAATTGTTCTAGCTAACACTATATGACCCTTTATGTATTTACGGACATGCATTCTACATAACCAATACAAAATAATCTGTTGGGGACTCAGTGGGTACAAATACGCGCCCTGGTGCGTCATAGCCTACGGAGGCGCAGGAGTGATGCAATATTCTTTTTTAAGGTATAAGCGCATAATCCAGCTACTAACTTGCCTTTCCTTAGGCCGTATATGCAGCTACAGTCAGATCCTTGACCCAACATCACGTGATGCTATCCCTTTTGGTGGCGCGCAAGGGAAAGTCCTCGAATGGCGAGATAGCCAAGTGGTCTACGGCGCACGGTTCAGGTTCTTGGACCCTCCGTGTCTCTTCGGGGGCGCGAGTTCGAATCTCGCTCTCGTCATTTTTAATGCTCGAAAGCCGATGGGTCATTTACTTTTTGATAGGTTTCTTCATGTGTCGCGCATACATGTTTTTGTCCATGGGGCTTATGGTTATACATGGCGAAATCGACACACACAGGATGAAAGAATAGCCCCGTTCTGCCCTATGGTCAGCCCCCCGAACCTTGTCCAGTGAATGTGTGTATAAGGCTGCCTCGTGGCCTTCCCGCACCCCGTTTCAGCTTCGTAGCTATTAGAACTTACCATCACTAGCTTCAGCAAATTGCTCCAACTTATTCGGTACACATCATAAATGTTTGGGTGGATTCATGTTTGCTACGTCGCTAACGCGAAATATAGCAACTACGGCGTGAAAGCCTAAATGGTCAGACATTGGATGTGTGCCTAAATGAGTGCGAGCACCCAAAGTTGAATTTTAAGTGTGGTAATAGACATTCGAATCGGAAGAGTGGACTATGTAAGGCTTGTTCAACTGCTCACTCAATTGAGTCTTCCACTCAAATGTCCCCAAAAAGACTCAAACGCCCCCCTGTCCCGCCCCCGGATCCATTTGACTTTGAGGGTACGCTCGTCCACCACGGATACTTCGCTGACCATAAGAAGAGGCAAAGCTTCCGTCGTCACATTTTCACTCTCAGCCGGGCCCCGAGCCAACCGCCTCCGGGCTGCTCGAGTCCAGGTTACCTCGTGCGCCGTGACCTGGACTCTCCGGGGCTCTTGTAGCTCCTCGATCCGAAGTCTTGGTATGTCGGCGAGAACGGTGCGAAGGGTGTGATACGATAGCGTCGAGGTGCTGGTTGCTGGCAGGGTATGCTGCAGGGTGTTAGGAGGAGGAGCGATCGGCTTGAGAGACTGGGAGCTCGGTCGTGCGAGATTCTGGGAGATCTTTGGGTTAGCGAACTCGTGGCCGAGAACCAGCAATAGGGGATCGGCTGCGCCACTTACATCGGGTAGCCTGACGTCCAGGAACGACCAAGCGATGATCCACCGGCGGGTGCTGCCCTGGACGAGTTCGCTGATCGCATAGTTATTAATCTACGCTCCCGGTTCCGAAACACGTCAATAGAAGTCAAAGAAACGATTAAAGCATTGAGGATTTATGAAATACGTCGCCTGCAACTCACCCCCTTTTCTTTGATGGCGGCCACAAGAGCGGTAAGCGAGCTCATTTTGCCCAAAAGACTCGTGTACCACCTATTTTTATAAGTTATTTACTTTGGGCCAGCTGAAAGGCACTCACCCGCATATGTCCTGTAGCACAATGCTCTCATCAAGCATCCGAAGGACAAAATTAACCTCTCCCCCGGGCGTAATCATCTCAACCAATGCGCCAGTACGGACCTATATCGGCCGAATACGGGTCAGCTAGCGCCAAACGCGTTTAAGCGGAACAAACAGCGCAGCCTTGCACATGGCGACGAGCCAATGACAATGCAGCACAACAAGATTGGTGTGGCGTCCTCAAAGCGCTCACCACCTCGCGGAGCAAACCGTGCGCCAAACAGGCAAGTCCGATTTTACGCACCGCATGGGGATCAAGCTCTTTATTGTCCGCCGACCGGGACACGTCTTCGATATCTGAATAGAACGGGGGGTTGCACATACTGAAAGTAACGCACGGACGCTGCGATGCTCCAACGCCGGTCTGGGTAAGAGTTTCGGGTAGCAGCGGGAAAAGGATAGGCCCGTCGTGCGTCCCAGGCAGCAGCTGAATGCGCTCTGCTACCATAGGGTTCTGTACCAGGTTTGCCGCGGCCGCCTCCAGCGATCTTGCGTCAATATCTGGGTGTCACGATCCGCATTCAGTCAACAACCGTATCATTCGACCACCGTGGGTGTTCCATGCGCTTCGAGAAGCTCGGACTCCAAGCCACACGGAGGTAGACAGGATCTTGGGTTACTCACCGGTCGCGAGGAAACGCCAGCTGGGGTGACTTGAGCAGGCGATGAGCGGGTAGACAACAGTGGAGCCCGTCCCGCTGGCTGTATCGTTAGCGAGGTTCGGACACTCAATGTATCACAACCGGTCATACATGTCAAGCCCTATGACACGGTCTCCAACTCCAAGCGTGTTGACGAGGTTACTGATCCATAGGATGTAATTTAATCTATGAACAAAAGTCGAGCATGAAGCAAACGAGGTGGCGTGTTGGTAAGGCTACACCACCTGTTTGGGACCTAAGACTGGCGTTTGCACTTGCTGAAACTGCGACATGAATAGTGCTTACCGGGGGGCACAGGCGGTCGCCTAGCAAGGTCACTTCTAGACCGAAATCTCGTTTTAAAAGTGCCCGTGTTAGAGTACTAATACGAAGAATCAACGGAGCCCGTACGAGCGTACGAAGATTTTACCGATTCGCGACCTCATCCTTGAAATCCAAAGTGTAAGTCCCCGTTGCGTTCTTGAACAGGCTGAAAGTCGCGTTCTTTGGTAGATAATACTTCCTAGGGTGTTTAACTTACAACGGCTTCAAAGGCGGGAAGGAATCCGCAAGTGCTTGAAAGTCTATCTTTTCATACGCCTGGAGCATCGCACAAGATTAGCGCCTAGAACAAAGCGAGTAGGTGCCCGTCCAAGAGAATAAGCTCTCCGCCACGGTGGTCCTGAATAATCGGCAACTAAACCACGTGTCGGGGCGATGACTGGTAGAAGGAATTTCTAAAAACAAGAGAGCAACTACAGTATGTGTTCCCCAATAGTCAACAAGTTCAATCCGGCTAGGTTTCGTCGCAATCGCCGAGTTTGAGCTGATTCACAAGGGACCAGGGCCCATTACGTACCCCAGGGTCAATTGGCGCCCAGCTGTTAGGCCCTTTGGGGTCATCTCGTGTCTGCCACCAAAGCGGGCCGACTCTCACCTTCTTGATACCACAACTTCAAGGACCACATCATGCCTTTTGGACCAGCTCATGAAATTGTTCTTGGTGTAGCTAGTAAGGCACTATGGGCCTTCTTTTCTGATGTACAAGTGCTTGGTTAGTCCTATTGGCCGTCTAACTTCACGAGCAACTTGTACTAACTGTCATGATAGGGAGCGAAAATATACCTGAAACAGGGCCCGTTATACTGTGAGTCTCTGAACGCGCCAAATTATTACGGTACCGTGTTGCTCAGGTCGTAACCGCTCTAGCGCCTGCACCCACCACAGTATGGCCGTAGATGCGGCGGTTTTATGTAGGTGGCGTTTTCACATGGACCCGAAGACGAATTTTAAGTATAACACGTTCAGCTTGGGCTGTGCCATACAATCGCCGTGTCCACTACTGGGCTAAATCGTCGCTGTTCAAGAATCCTATCGTTGGTTCTATCCTTAGAAGTTCTGGCGTTTTGCCTGTCGACAGGAAGAACAAGGACAATCAAGTCTTATTCCGGAGTACTTTTGAAGCGCTCGCTCATGGGGAGATAGTTGGAGTGTTCCCAGAGGGCACTAGGTATGTCGATATAGTTTCAATGATCACTGGACCTTTTTAAGTCTGTTTATAGCTATACCGAACCTCGAATCAT
The DNA here is from genome assembly GCA_019616325.1 of Ceratobasidium sp. 394. NCBI lineage: Eukaryota > Fungi > Basidiomycota > Agaricomycetes > Cantharellales > Ceratobasidiaceae > Ceratobasidium > Ceratobasidium sp. 394. Next base: position 6,454 of record WSTG01000381.1, read on the forward strand.
GCAGGTCAAGGATGGCGTGGCATGGTCCGCTCTTGAATACATGAAATGGAACCGGACTAAAGCCCAAACCGGAGACGTTCGACCCACTCAAGACGCAGTGGTTATTCCAGTCGGAATTGTGTATACGAACAAGAGCAAGTACCGGAGTAGCGCTATAATCGAGTAAGCGTCCGGGTCCTCGTTGTGCTTCTCTGGCCACTTACTTGTGTGTAAGGTTTGGGAAGCCTATCAGCGTCTCTCAGTTCGAGTCCGAGTTCCTATCAACACAGGAAGGTGCAGCGCGTACCTGTGCTAAGGCTCTTACAAAGCAGATACAATCCCAGATGTTGTCGCTGACTATCAATGCCCCTGACTGGTAATAAGCATTCGAACGCTATCGGTTCTTGTTTCAATGCTAAAAATGTCATAGGGAAACCCTTTACTCGGCCAATATGACCCGTTCCCTGCTCTGGCCTCGCGCAAAATCGCTCAAAATCACCGATTTTGTCCCAGTATCTCAAGTGTGGGTACCATGTTTTGCATGCCGGGGCCGCTGACTTACATTGCAAAACAGCCTGGTAGATTTATTCTCGGCACCAAATTCATCGCCATCTTTTGAACCCGCCAGGAAGGCATTGCTCACCTACCATTCACTATTGGAGCACGCCAAACTCAGCCATGAAGCTCTTGCGGACCTGCCCCTACCTCGAACGTTAGACCCTTCTGTCGAGACACCCATGCCTTCTCGCCTATCCACTCTTGCTATTCTCCTGAAGGATACACTGGCAACAGCTATTCGGCTTCCGTTCTTTGCCCTGCCGCTACTAATCCACCTACCCGCTTATGGCCTTGCCCGAGTTCTGGCTCGCATGGTCGACGAGGAGGAGGAGACCCAAGCCCAGATGAAGGTGAGCCGTTATGTGACTCGAGGAGGAACACTCGATGACCATGTTCTCGAAGATGGTGGCAGGAATCCTTGCCCTTGCGATCATGACATATCCGATCATGTTTCTATTTCTTTGGGCATTTTTACGGCTCACGCCGACTGGAGCCCTCGCGGCAGCGGGCTTCGTGTGGATGCTCGCGATTTATCACGTAAGCATCATTGATGATAACTATGAGCAGTAAGTCGATCGGTTCGAGTTGGCAATATCGACCTATTAAGACTTATTTGCCAGTGCCAAGCGATTTATGGCTGCGTGGCGCGTGCTAATCGGGGTATGGGGCCCTAAACGGTGGGACCTTTCGCGCACTGCAGTTGAGCCTTGGACCAAGCCCCGTGAACGTCCCCCAAACGAATGGATCCAACCGGCCCAGAAACCTGACGAGACTGCTCAGCCCACTCCCGTTCCTTCTCCATCCCCTAAACGCAAGAAACGTCCAGCCAGCCGCAGCCTGATCCGACACGTCTTGCGCGCTAGGCTGAATGCGTCCCGGGCATTGGCTAGCTATCTCGAAGAACTTCAACGCTCGGATCGCCTGATCCTGGCAACCCAGCACGTTCCAGGTTTGGACGACGGAGCGCGTGTGCCGGTCAACATGACTCCGGGAGACTCGAATGCTGATGTCAGCTTGGGTTCATCCAAACGGTCAGCCCTAGCCGCTACAGCGTATCTACGCAGCAAGGGAGCCAAGATCACTCAGCTTAGTGCCCGCGATACCAGCGACTGGGCTGCTCTAAGCTCGGATGGTGAGGCTGAAACACCTTTTGACGATCGCTCCGAGAATCTAGTATGGGTAGCACCTCGATCTTAAATAGCCTGTCTGTACTTTACTGTGCTTTTACATGAATTGACCGCTTTGTAATGTGTGCCTACCCAGTCAGAGCGATCCATATAGTAGTCATCCCGGCGAGCCAATCGCTGAGCCACGCGTGTGGAGAGATCCAGTACCTAGGCCTCAACACGAGCTAGGTCATATTAAGTATTAGCCCCGCTCTTCCATCACCATGGTTCTAGTTCGGCAACCCAGTCAGCTACTGTATCCAGGCCTAAATTCATCGCCCCTCGGGCATGCATCGAGCCTCCTGATGGGATATGTGATCTGAAACTCTGTTTCTTTCAGGCGTGTCTACGTCTTGCTGTTGCCTATTTTCAGCAACACATTTCGGTTAGCACCACAACGCTAAAAAGCTGAAACCGGTGGGTTGGGTTCCCGAGCTACGACTAATGAAGGTGTGTGTGATTCACCGAGCAAGCTGGAAAAACATTCGAGCAGCGCAGCTATAAGAGTGGGATAGTACTTATGTTCGTTATACTTCGCGTTTCGCTGCTGACTGAAACTACCACCTTATTCCGAGCCATGTCCCAACAACAGCCTACCTCCAGCGATGAGCAGGGCGTGGTGCCCGGTCTAAACATACTCCCCGGTACAGAAATTCGGGAGGGAGGATCACTCCCTGCATTCCAATCTTTCCCAGCTCGTACTCGAAGTATACATACTGAGACCGGCCCTGGCGGTCCGTCTAGTGGGTACCCAACTACCCAACGTAACACACCGTCGGATGTGGCTCCCGACAGTTCGTATCAAATTCAAACTGCCGATGATGTGAGCATGCTTGGGTCACGCCGAGTCCCAACAGATTTGTTGCAGCGGCAACGGACCACCCCATTACCTGTGTTACCCTCTTTCACCCCTTTCCCCGCCGCCTCCCGGTCGTCGAGATACGCGCCTTCCGCACCCCGCATTGAACCTACTCGGGCCACAACTTCTTCCACATATATCCCAGAGTCTACCGCCTGGACTCGCGTACAAACTACCACCCCACCACTAAGGGAGCCACCTGCTGGAGCTTCGGCCTCGGGCATTCGCGTTCCAAGGTAAAGCCAACTCCCCCGCTATTGTTCACCAGCCGTCAGGCGCTAATACACTTTACTCTCACCGTTTGCAGTGGACTTCCACCAGGGCAGCCCTCGTTTTACGCTCCACCCGGCCCTCTCACCGCCCGGCCACATGTCTGCGAAATCTGTGATTCTGGATTCGCACGAGCTCACGACCTGAAGCGACACCTAGAGACTCACAAGGTGAGGGTTGCAGCCTCCTCTCCGTGGTGATAGCTGATGTGTGGTAGGGCGACCGACCTTATAAATGCCCAAACTGCCAGCGCCCCTTCAGCCGGAAAGATGCTGTATGCACCCTTTGTGTTTCAGACCGGAATTTACCTAATAACGTATGGTTTTGCAGGTCCAGCGCCATCTGCTAGTTACACAGTGTGGCGCCAATTCCTCCAGTGGTACGAGCAAATAAATGCCCCCGAGCGTCAATTGAGGTGGAAGTAGATACGCACCCCGATAAACCTTGAAGTGATATAGACACACACGGTGTATGATAATTGAATGGGCCCTGAACCCTCGAGTGCTTTAGTACAGACACCCGGAGTGTTCCTCGATCAAGCATCAGTGGCGTCAAGCATGTATTGAGTAGTCCCGCGAACAATCAGACATCATCAGGTTCCCAGAAGCCCAGGGCGCATACGGTATCGAGCATCCGGCTATGATTGCCGGTGGCACTCCGCCAATGATAGGTGGCTCCAACCATAGATTTTAATTCCTTCGTTCGACATCTTGGGACAACTGGCACTACAAAGGCTGGGTGCATACACTTAACACGTGACCCATTTTGTACGCTGAGTTAAAGTATTCTGAGTATTAGATATGGTTGTTCCGGCAAAAGCAAGTTCGTGCAAGTCCGCGTGTGCATTGCAGGAGCATGAACATTTATTACAATTCACGAAAAATTTTGGAACCAAGCTTTCTGTTCGCCGCAAGTTTTGTTGACACAGCCGGGACATCTGAGTTGCATTTGAACGCTGCTAGAATGACGAGGCTGCAGGTGCGCAGCTGCAATATCGGCAAGCGCTCGAATGAACGTCGGAGATCCATTGAGCGATTCCGCACGTTGGATATCCATGCCCAGCTGTCCGTAATTGGTTGAGCTTGTAGTGGTTCAATGCGTCAAGTGGGAGATGAGCAACGCACCTCTTTACCCTCCTTGACATATTCCAAATCTAGCTCAAAGAGTGTTTCGATATGGTCGCTTGTAAAAGCGATAGGCACAAGTACGACATTCTTCCGTCCTAATCGTGCGAGTCCTTTAATGGCTTCCGAAGTTTGCTGCCCCATCCATGCCGATGGTCCGACCTAATTCAAACGGTTAGCTGGAGCGAAGTATCAGGCACGAATTGGTTTACACTCACCTGTGACTGCCAGACGAGTCGATACGGCCAATCTCCCAATTCTCGCATTACGGCTCCAACAGACATCGCTACCTCACTTACATACGGGTCACCGCGATTGACCACGCTCATGGGTAGTGAGTGGGCGGAAAACAGGATAACAGGCGTGTCTGCCTCGCTACCTTCCCATTTCGTTCCAGACTCTGCCAGGTTTGCTTGAAATTTGCTCAATGCAACCCGAACGTTTTCGGTAACGGCTTGGATAAAACCTGGGTGAGTCGCCCATCTGTCGATAACGCTCCACTGAATCTGGTCGGGTTTTGCGGGCGAGGGGAAGCCGGAAGTGGAATTTGAACGGCGGAAGAGCTCATTCAGGCTGGAACCTGTAGTGGAGCAACTGTATTGCGGGTATTGTGTAAATGCCACAGCACGCTTGACGTTGTCTTTGTGCATTTCCGCCAGGGTTACCTCTGTCAACGGCTGTGCATATCTGCCAAGGTTGTCACTGGGATCGGGCGCCACATGTTGGCTGAAACAACACATACCTAAACATGACGTAGCTTTTATGCGGCGCAGTATGTGGGGATAGCTCGTCAAGAAGCTTTTCCATTCCTTCCCCTTGGAATTGTGTCCATTTGAGAATGGGGCTACCCCCACCGATAGCCGCATATTGCTCCTTGATTTGTGGTGTACGGCGTTTGGCAATCCATGGTGCAATCAAACGTTGCACGGGGAGAGGGATGAGATCACCATCGTGGAAGAGTCGGGATAAGAATGGATGAACTTCGTCCAACTACGCTGAGGTTACACTGGGCTAGGCTGTGGTTTAGCAGCGGGGCTTACGTCTACAGGACCTCCCATGTTCATCATTACAATGGCTAGGGAATTGGTTAGAGAGGATGAAAATACGCCGCCGAATCATTTACCAGTAGGTCTGCATGCACAACATCAATATTCTTGTTGAAAATGCGGCCTCTGCACATACCCCGACTTCTCATTCCTGGTTCGCTCAACCAAGGTAGCTAATGGCCTCCTTGTGCATGTGTTTTTGCAGGTAGCTCTAGTCAACGAAGAACACCGTGTGAAGGTCGTCGACATTTTACGAATCAGACGCTCAAAGGCGAGCGAGGAAACCCTAGGTGACTGCCAAGGTGTATAGGGCTGGTTGTGGGCGAGGGGGCCGGGAAAAACGCAATCGTCTAGAGGGTCAGGTTCAGAGAGGCTATAAAATCCAACCAGAGGGCTACGCGGTGACGACCAGTATGGTTTTAACACAAAGTTCCCTGCTGCAAGTGGAAGTAGTCAACAGACCGGATCGGCGGCACTTGGCAATCAGTCACGTGCTCTACCGTCCTCCAATCTCATCCGAGTTATTCTGCTGATCTTACTCCCTCCAACTGGCCTATTGGCTGGGTGTGGTGTGTATTTCCTACCAACGTTCTCAGCACCTAACGAACTGAATCGCGTTAGATGGCGGCGTCTATATCCGCTTCGAGTTTCTCCAAGCTCCTCCGTCAGTCAAAATTTGCCTCGTACGACCCCGCAATCAACCAGGCCTACACCAGTTTCGGCGGATACTCTCACCGCGGCCATTGGGGTACAAAGCGCGATCTTCCTCCAAAAAGAAAGCACCGAGTCTCCGATCCTCTTGTTTCTAGCTCTGGAGGTCGTGGAAGTGCTCGTCGCAACCCGGTAGCCTTTATTTCGTCATTGGATTCTGCAGAGGGTCAAACCGATTGGACGTCTGCCGAGAAAGACGTACGCTCGCTCCGCCGTCTCGAAGAGCTCGGCGCTGGAGCACGGCTCAGCGATGGGAGTGCGTGGAGCAGGCGGGTTGGGAGCTACAAGGGCAAGGCTATCGGCGCCGTGGACTCCGAGTTCGATGCGACAAGCTCGGCGGAGAAGATCGGGCTGCAGACTACTAGCGCACTGCCTAATACCCAAGCCATGTCGGAGCGCCGCTTCCAATCGTATATCGCCAGGCTGCGCACCCAGAGACAAGCTTTCCATGAATTCCTTCAGGACACTCGTGTGGGTCAAACCCAAAACCCAAACGACGCACTTCAAGTTGTCCCGATGTACCATTATGCGCAAGGTCCTAGTAACTCGCACACCCGCTTCCTGGCGCACACGAACCAAAAGGCAGCGGTCCAACCGGATTCCCGCACGCTTACCCCTGTGCCTCATCCATCCGGCGGATTCGACTACCTCAACCCCAGCCCACTCACGAGCCAACTATTGTATCCAAATCCTCCCAAAGGTCGATACGTCGAGAATTCCTCCAAAATGCCACTGCAATCCCTCAGCAAATACGAGAGTACTTCGATTGTCAGCATCGCTAGCTATAACGCGAACCTCGTAGCATCGGGCTCAGCAAGTCAACCAATAACGAGCCAACCTATCGACTGGCAGAAACTCGTCGAACGCGACTTTTCCCAGGCAGCAGAGAGGACTACGAGTGAATACCGTGTAGCAACTCTGGAGCTTCATGCGGTCCCTCGGGTCGTCGGTCAGTCGCGCCAGAATATCGAGGGCGCACAAATCAAGATTGCCGTCCAGGATTGGTCGAAACACGCCGAGAGCCAACCGAATCCCCATCGGCCTGGCTCATTTGAATACGTCTCTCATCAGGACGACCGCACACAGGACGCCACGCCCGTGTCTCTGCTCAAGCCACAAGCGAGACCTCCGGTACGAGGGTATGGTCCGGCAAGCCATACCAGCCCGAGCGAATCGATGATGGATCTGCTTGATGAGCTCTTGGCAAATACTGCCCCGGGGGGCAAGTCCAAATCTTGAGCGCATGTACTCGCTTCTCGACTGCCTCCGGCTAGAGCATCAACGAAACCCCCCTCCCCTTTGATTTCGCTTCTGGACACAGTGAGGTGCTTAATGATGGATACGTGTACAGTGGATGGTCACTAAATTTACACAAATGTTGTACATGTTCGAACCGCTTCGATTCTAGTCCCGCCTGAATAGCTATCTCAGCAGCATTACAGACGAGGAGACTACCACTATTTCCGGCACAGTACCTGACATAACCTTGCGCTGAATTGAGCGTTTACCACCCCGTTTACCCTGCATTGCGAGTTCAATCCCTTCGTAAAATTCCATCATGTTCTGGACCACATCCACACTCCCACCCTCGTTCCGGCCAAACTCAAAGCGGAAGAATGAAGTTGGCTCCCCTGCGCCAAATGGATCCACCCCTAACCTAAGAGAATTCATGCTTTCCGAAGACGGCAAGTATGTCATCTCGTTGAGAAGGTCGAACGCCGCGCTTGCGGGTGTGTTCGGCGCTGAAATCAAAGTCCCGACCGCTACAAACGAAGTTCGCGTTGGGCTTACAGTAGTTTGTCGCCACGGTGGAACGTGCAGGTCGATATAGGAGGGAGATCGTGTTCGACGGGGCGGAATCGCCAGTGGCTTGCTCAGGCTCAGAGGAGTTGTTGGAGGGCTGATGCTGCCCCCTGTGTCTTGCGTTTCCCTCTCCTTGACCATGGCCTTGGAAGACTCCAGCCGACCCACACTAGAGAGAGGGTTTGTATCGAGTGTTCCCGGGGTACCCACCGAGGAGTTTGCGATTCGAGCCTCATAGTGTTGGGTACAATGGGTGGTAGTGTGGATCAAAGTGACGTCCAGATCAGGCTTTGGTGAGGCTAGAGCGAAGAGCCGGGAGGCAAAGGTGTCTCGTCTATGCGAATACGTGAACGCTCTTGACCCAATAGGTTCATGGTTGTTTGCTGAATTCGCCCGGCTTCTACGCGCAGGACGCGGCGAAGGCGTTGGTGTGCTGGGGACTGAAACGGGGCCTGAAAATAAATCGAGTTAGGCCGCATACACCAAGTTATTCAACCCTTCAACGAACCGAGTGGTTGAAACCCCTTGCCAAGAGATCCAAAAGATTTGGTGTGATTTCTCTTCCGTAGTACGCGTTTCGGGGTTAAAGGCACGTTCTCGTTTTCTTCTCTGCACTCCCGAGAATAATTTCTCGGCTTGCTGGGCGTCGTCGTCACCTCAACCGTATTACCACCTCGACGAAATATCCTGGAGACATTGGCGCTAGTCTTAGAACGAGGTATATGGGGAGGAGGCGAAGGGAAATCGTCCAATAGCGTCCATGGTGAAGGCAAGTCAAGCGGAGAGCCGCTGCGTATCGAAGACGGAACCGGCGTCTGTTCGTCATCGGCCAACCGAAACGATGAACTAGATTCAGGTCCAAAAGGGCGTAGCTGAAGGGGCGGAGGTCTGTGTTTGGAAGGCGCTGGAAAAGCTGTTGCCGTGGTAGGAGCTGGGCCAACGTCGGCGGGCAGCTCCGTCTCGCGAAGAGGACGGAGCGGCACACGGTCAGACTTGTTAGGGGTCGACCTTTGACGCTATACTGGTTAACTTGATCTCCCAGGTAAAACAACAGGCTTACCGCCATAGCCTGTTGTCCGAAGTTCTTTTGGCTGCTCGTGGCGAGATGCCATGCCGCCCTGCTCGGGTCCCTCGCTCCTCGTCCGCCATATGCGAGCTGGTACTCTGTGTCGAGTCCCCAAGCAAATACGCAAGTAGGTAGTCGGAACTATTAGCGGATAGTGTACTCCCCCACCCCAGGGATGTCTGAGAGGATATCGAGGGCATGGATGCAGAGGGGAGGATGGTCGGATCCATAGCTGAAACGCAGATTGGCAAAGAGATTTTCTCGACTGTTGTTTGGTGAAAATGATTGTCGTAAGAGCCGTAAATATTCGTACAATTTTGTGCCGGGTGTGAGAGCCGTCGGTGGTGAGCACTAAGGTGAGCCTGTTCAGGGGTTACCCCTGAGTACTACACAGCCACGGAGACTCGGTCCAAACATATGCCATCCTTCCCAAATAACCTAGCACCCGTGTTCGATTTAGATAAAATGGGTTCATTTTATAAATGCAGTAACGGTTGAAGTAGGAAGTTACGAAAGGGGAAAAAGGTATGAACTGAAATGCGGAGAGGTTGGGCCTGAGATTCGCATATTACTTATTATTGGCACTATACGCGAGTCCTATCTTGCCGTTGTCTGCATAATCATAGACTGAGTACCCTACTCGTTCGATCAGCAACATTGGGTGCTTAAGGAAAGTTAACACTCACAGCTCTTGAGAAACTCATCCCCGATGATCGCAAAATCGCTCGGAAACCCTTCTGGGAGGCCCAGTATCCCACCCACGCATTCATCCGACTTCGCATCCGTGCGCCCCAAGTTGAAGTCCCAGGGGTGAATCTGAAACAGCCGAGTCCCAAACCTGAGAGATAGTTGGAGCTGCGAAGAGCATGGAAATGCCCAGATAGCATCACCGAATTCCGCCGCTTGCCTAGACCCGGGTATGTGACCGTACAAGACTTCAGCTTCATGCATTGGAAGGTAGATGAGAGTGGACCCAGTGTCGATTGCGGCGGTGATAGGGGCGTCGTACAGCTGGACGCTACCACCGAGGGAGTAACCGGTCATTTCGACGGACCAGTAAGTCTAGAACGTATTGTAAGAGTCAATTCTGTTGAGTAATCGGAGTAGGTCACACCTTAGACTTGACAGGAATCCAGTGCATTTCTCCACTATATTTGGACGTGTTTATGCATCCAATGCACAACTTGCGCTCCAGTCAGCTTTCATTCAGGTGTTACTATTCTAAACTACTCACCTCGGATCCTTGCTCTTTTCCCCGTGTCAGGTGTACTCCAAAAAGAGGCGCAGTGACTTGCGTAGTTAAGACTAGGTTCTCAAAGAACGTCGCTGTCTGCATGGTTGAAATTGAGCCAAATGCCATTCCGAGCACGCCCGACGCAGGTGATCCACGAAAGTCTTCTGAAACATCGGTAGCGACCCCAAGGTGTTGGTGCTCGACATGGAGATTCCCCAAAGCAACGCGGTCCTGAGCTACAGTGCCTTGAGCCCAGCCTGATCCCTACCAGTTCAGAAAAGTCAGACAAGGTTCTAATTTTGCGATGTGTATTCGTACATAGGTCACTTTGAAAGGTTCATCAGAGTCTTCGAAAGTCGTACTGCTGTCCGAATCGAACTGTTTTGTATCGCAAGTTGAGCATTTCGCAGGAATCTGCCCCTAAAGTTAGCAATATCTACTAAGCTACCGAAAGACGCACCCAAAGATCCGCGCTCCCAGTATCAATATCCAGCATGATCTCCTGAGACGGGGAACCAAACTCCAAGGCGCCATAGTATAGCACATCCAATCCTCCAATAATGTAGTCCATGACCTTCATATGCGCGCTATCCATCTGATCTGGACTTTGCCCAGCCCCTGCCAGAGGAACATCAGGTAGAGTAGTGTTGTCGGGTACAGGCAGAATCGAATCGGATGGTGTGGACTGAGCTTGCATTTCGTGCCCCGTTTCTCCACTGGAGCCGGAAGGCAGAATATCGCATGTGGTCCCATTTTCTCCGCCTTCATCGACACACCTATGTTCGTCTCCAGGTGAACTAGGACTCGAAGGGGAAGTATGACCCTCGGGACGGGGCTGAAGATCGTTGGTCCAAAATGCTCCAAGAGTGTCGTTTCGCAGATCTAGGTTGCTGAAAGTACCATTGCTCGGAGGATCCAAACCAAAAGTATCGTTCCCGGCGCTTTCCCAGTCTTTCTTAGACTTGTAGACGTTTGGAAGTTCAATGAGGGGGCCAAGATCAACACCCCTAAGAATGCGTTCCGCATCTCGATATTTGGACTTGACACCAAGGATCTCTTCTCTCTGAGGTAAGTCCCATCAATAGAAGCCGACGGCATGGTCAGCTAAACCGCAAGCATGAACAATAAGCATGAGGCCGAACAACTGACCGCGATACGAGCGTCGAAGACCTTGAAAACGTGCGGCGTAATTGTGACGGGTGGGCGATACCGAAATGAACGACCCAAGGGGACTCGGATCGCCACCCCCTGAGGGGCACGAGTTTCTTCCTTTGATTTTGAGGCTCCCGAGACGAGGGGGAGGAGAGCCAGAGCGACAAAGGAACGCATATCGTCGAGTGTGGGGGGATGCACGAACAACAGAAGCTTTCGCATGGTATCTTTACATAATAATGGCAGAAATGTATACCCAACACCCCCTAAATGCGTTGAGCCTCGTGAGACAACAACTGTGCCGCATGCGAACAGACAACTTGCCGAAAACAGAAAATCGGCCACCGATCTCCTCCACGGCTCTTCCGTAAATCTGGTCTCGAATGGCCGGCGGCAGTTCGATGTATGTTTAGAGTGAAGCATGGCAATTCAAGGATCTTCTAGAACCCGTGTCCGCAAGTACTAACCTCTCACGGGGTTTCGTCGTGGCACCAAATACGTATTCCAATCGTCACTGCGCCCCAATAGACCACCGGAACTCGCCAGGTACGCACACGTGAGGATGGGTGGGCGGATACATAAAACCCACGCGTCCAGACCACGAAAAACTCACACGCGACGACCGACCAGCAGTCACCCGCTCCGGAGCTTGTTTCAACTCCCGACCAAACGAGCAACGTTAAACGATTTGCCCCGAATGGACGTCTGGCGCTTACCTCTTACCTGTCCTGCCCATCCACGGAATGGGCGCTCCAAGGCTCGTGACTCAACCTGTATATGCGCACGCACGAGCGTGCGTAAATTCGACTTGCTCGCCAACTTGGTTATTTTCAAAGGACGCAACTCGAAAAAAGGACGCACCGATTTAACTATGCCCGCTACCATCGAGTACTCGTCTGCGGCGCCTGCGCGCATTGGCTCCACGGGCGATTATGCACGACTTCCGAAGCACATGCTACTACCAAATCAGCGCCCGGATTACTTGCGCCTGATTCTCACAGCAAGAGTTTATGATATCGTCAAAGAGACTCCGCTCGTTCGGGCTGCTGGGCTGAGCGCGCGACTAGGGAATGATATCTGGCTCAAGAGGGAAGATTTGCACCAGGTGTTTAGCTTCAAGATTCGGGGGGCGTATAATTTTATGGCACATTTGTCGCCGGATGAGCGGTGGAAAGGTGTCATAACATGTAGCGCGGGTGAGTGTTCGAGATTTTTCCTGTTCGGACGGACCTAACCTCGTTGTCTCTAGGAAATCATGCCCAGGGGGTCGCCATGTCGGGTGCATCGCTCGGGATCCCGTGTACAATTGTTATGCCCATGGGTACCCCAGGCATCAAGGTACGCAACGTCGAGCGTCTGGGAGGAAAGGCCGTACTCTTCGGTGCCGATTTCGACGAGGCAAAAGCCGAATGTGCCCGCCTGGCAGCCCAGCACGGCTTGGTCTTTGTCCCGCCGTACGACGACCCCCTCGTGATTGCCGGGCAAGGCACCGTCGGAATGGAGATTCTCAAACAGCTTCCCCGTGACGTTGAGCTGGGCGGAATTTTTGCCGCCGTTGGGGGCGGTGGCCTGTGTGCTGGCATATCCGAGTACGTGAAACGTATAGGGGCCCCCGGAGTACAAGTTGTAGGAGTCGAGACTAAAGACGGGGACGCGATGGAGAGGAGTTTGGCGGCTGGTGAAAGAGTCACGTTGAAGGAGGTGGGCCCGTTTTCGGACGGTACGGCGGTCAAGATTGTCGGGGAGGAGCCGTTCAGGATATGCAAGGAACTGTTGGATGGGGTGGTCAAGGTCGATACCGATGAAATTTGTGCCGCTATCAAGGATATCTTCGAAGGTATGTCCACTCGATTGTAAAATTTTGTGCGAGTTCCCAAATTAAGCCATGGTATATAGAAACCCGATCGGTGACAGAACCGGCCGGAGCGCTTGCGCTCGCAGGTCTGAAACGGCACATCATCGACAATAACCTCGTTGGGGCCCAGAAACGCTTCGTTGC
>WSTG01000382.1:8580-19401 GCA_019616325.1 Ceratobasidium sp. 394
ACCCCCTCACACAAAGACTAGATATTCGATGTGCTCGCACTCTCATAATTACGAACGACTACACAGGAGAAACTGTTGATACAACCAAATCTCATCGTCTTAGTCGCAGACCCTAACAAACGAGTAAACCGGAAAGCATAACAGAAAGAACAGAAAGCAAAAACAAATGTCAAAGCCACTACTTGCGTCCTCCCCGACTCGAAAACCCCTTTCTAAATATATCCGCCAAACTTGTTTTCCTTCGTCCCTCGGCGGGAACTGGGGCCCCGCTCTCGGTCGGCATGGGCGGAAGCTTGGGTAATGATCCGTTCGCCGGAGCTCCCTTGAACTCGTAGGACAAGTTCGTGTTGGATTGGGGGAGCGGGAGGGGGTTGTGTTTGAGCGGAAGAGGCGTGAACGAAGCTCGTCGCGCAAACATGGATTTGAAAGGTGAGCTGGGGGCGGCAGGAACAGGGGTTGAGGTAATTACAGGACCAATTGTCCTGTAGATCGTTTCTTTCGGAAGGTTCGCGGACCATGGTGTCTCGGGGTCGAGGTTCAGGTCTCGCTTGGACGGGTGGGGCTGGAACGAGGAAGAGACAAAGTCGGCGCGAGCCGCTTCTGCAAGGGATGGTGGTAGGCGACGTGCCGGGAGGGGTAAAGACGGGCGGCGAGCGGCAAGATTGGGGGGCGAGTGGACGGCGGGGATAGAGTTAGGACCCAGGGAAGCGAGGGTGCTTGATACGGCTGCAAGGTTAAGTGGAGGGGGCCGTCGCCTCTCAGCAGCTGAAGCGCCGTGACTCGCACTTCCGCGCCTTGACCGACCTCGCCTACTCTTGGGGGTCGATGTGCCGCCCACGCTCTGGCGCCCTCTGACCTGGACGGCAGCATCCCAGGCAGTGACGTCGACTCTATACCGGGCAGAGCCGTCAGCAGCGGCGCGGTAGCGTGGCGGACGCGTTGGGTCGAGATCGTATGTCATAGGATCCACAATCCCGCCCTCACTTGTCCCACTCTCGCTCCCTCGCCTCAGTGCATCAAATGACTCCCAGTCCGTCCGCCCGCCATCCGACTCGCTTGTCGTGCTCCCCCTCCGGCCAAGCAGTCCTCTTCGCTTGGATTTTTTCTTCTCCTTGCGAGGTTGTGGAGTCTCTGGAGAGAGCAGCGCCTCGGGCTCACCCATCAACCACGCATACTCCTGCTCCTCCAACGCATCAAACCAGATCCATCCGTCAGCACCCTTATGGCCGATGGTAGTACCATACCCGATCTCGCCAGGACGTGCACCGAGCTGGTTCGAGGATGACTGGTGCGCGTGTAGCGCATTCATTTTGCGTGGATCGCCGAAAAATTCGTCGAGGGCCGCATGTGTCGCATATGGGAGTGGTCGGAATGTGTCTCTGGCTGGGGTGAGAGAGCGCTGGGCGCGCAAGGCGGGGTTAGACGCCGCGCGAGGGGTCTTGCCCGAGGAGCTAGATGCTTGGACAGAGTGTGAGTCTTTCTTGGATTTGGACTTGCTGGCACTGGTAGACGCGCTCGTATTCGATCTGAGCGAAGGAGCAGACTCCTTGTCGCGCCGTTTGGGCAACAGCAGCACATTGACGTGTCCATCCTTGGTGGCCATGACAGGTGCTGGACGCGCCTTGGACCTCTTGGGTTTAATTTGAGGTGAAGAAGGGCCTTGGAGATTGGCCTTGAGGGCAGCAAGAGTGCGTGTGCGCTCAAAGAGAATGTGGATAGGTGTGGGGATCGGGCGGGTCGGGCTGGTGGCAAGCGCTAAACCAGGTACCGGGGACTCGATGGACTTTGGTGAGGGTGCAAAGTGAGTTTCAAATGACCACGCGGTACCAGGGAGGGGGCCGGAAATGGATCGGCGGTGGGATTTCCCCGAAGCGAAAGCGACGATGGCGTTCAAGCTGGATGAAGGCAGCGGAGCTCCTGGGACACCAAGACCAATGTCGTACGCGGAACCCCTGCGGATTGTGTTCCTAGAGTCGACAAACGAGAAAAAGGACGAGGGGGGCGAACGCGATGTGATGGGAGGGCGACGCCGGCTGGTTGGACTCCGAGGTGAGCACACAGGCGAGGTGGGTCTACACGACTGTTGGTCGGAGGCTAGGCCAGACGGGACGGGGGCAGGTTGGATGCGTCGTGTGCGAGCAGGTGGTGGTTCAGAGAGCGTAAAAACGGAAGAGCCGGGCTGATGGACAAATACGGTACTGGCAGGTGAGTTGGACGTGATGGGCATCGAGTGGCCTTTTAGAATGCATGTCAGCGGCGAAGTGGCAGAAGTGAGCAAAGGACCGACTCGTAGCGACGTTGAATTGGATACAGCGATGTGAGTGATATGTATGTATGGGCAGGCAGAAACTCTGAGAATGGTTATGTCAGCGCAGGGGCAGAATGAACAAAACGGATGCACTCACAGAGATGAGCTTTTCTAATTAAAAGGGGAATGCGATAGGCTGAAGTTAAAAGTGGACGGCAATCAGGGAGGAGAAGGAGCTTATATTGCCGAGTGGGCGCCAGAGCAAGACCTTATAGGACTCTTGAGCAATGGGCCATGGTGCTGCAAAAGCCAGCGTCACAGGCGAGCTGGGGACTACGGATGAGGGGCAGATAATAGGCCCTCTTGAGGGGTTTGGGGAGATGACCCCTGGAAGCCATTGTTGAAGCCGGCAGGTCAAAAAACGCAGGTTGGCCTCGTTTCGCCTGCGCCTGTTGGATATGTGTGCGCGCCCCATCTACTGCCCTTTGTGTGCTCGGCGGTCCATGTTTGGCACTGTGTGTGGTTTTACAAAGGAGCGCTCTGCTTGGTCATCACCTAATTACTCATACACTCCACCAAACACCTTCCATTGTCGGTTTGACCTTCGGTTCCCCTTTCAATTAACCCTCGTGCAAACACGAAACTGCTGGTCCAATTAAACGATCCGTTTCGGACTGCGATTTTACTCGAGCTGCGAACCCACCGGAGGCGTCTTCTTCCCGGCAAAGGAGTGAGGGTTCGGCAGTGGTGCACGCAGCATGACACGCAGCGGGACTTGGCTGTGTCTGCGTACTATGAGCGCCAGAGTGCGATGACTTGGGAGTGATCTTTTTATGGAACAGTGATCGCTCGGTGGATTGCACTTTTGCACTGCTCAACTGTCACGGCCATCGCGCCACCCGCCCTTATTGACTTGGTGGCTAGACTACCAATATATTCGATCTATCACAGACTTCGTCATAACGCGCCCATCTCCCCCGCATGGTCAACCCGATTTTTTTCGGGTGGCTCAAACTAGGACCAACGATGAGCCGAAGTTGCCCTTGTCCAGCCGGAGACTCGAGGAAATTGCCGCATATTTGATCCTAATTGCCATACTGACGCCCTGTTGACGCCCATAGACGCGTTTGGAAATTTGATTGGCGCCTCGTAGGCTATGCACTGGGGAATAGGAGAATGATCCAGTCCTGACACGAGGCACCTATGTTAAAGCTTAACGCTGGTAAATTATAAATACTGTAACCCTTTGCGTGGGTGCCCTCCCGTGCCTATGGATAAGCTGTGAGTACTATTGCTTTGCAAGGTATAAGCTCAACTGACGTGTCATCATCAAGAAGGTGACCATCATTGTCTGTATAGCAACATTGCGAGTCGCTAAACCACTCATGCTTGCCCATTCGTGAGCTGAGTTACCTTTATCACGCCCTTTGCTATTCAGCACCCAACAATGTTGCAGAACGATACTTTAGCCTTGTTTGGATGTGCAATACTACTCCTGCACATTGCTCCTCTGTTTTAGAACGGTGCTGAAGCCTGCCCCTCTTGCCGTGGAGTATTTCGCCCAGTCACCGCTCATCCCTCATGGATATAATTGAATATTCAATAGCTTCTCGCGCAAGGCCTGTCGGTACTATGCACGCTTAAGGCATATCCTTGTTGTACGGAGGCGCTGCCGCGCGTCGCTAATTACCCGACCAGATTTTTTTGCTCATCGGGGCTGTGTTTCCCAGCTATGGAGCGCCCATAGTGTATCACACGTCTTCAAAATGGTGTGTGGGGGTTGGGCGCCGGCCCGGAGCTTGCCGAGCCAATCGATCCTCCTCGGTCGCCGGTACGCCCGTCCCCTACGCAATGAGCGTTCCCAAGAACATTGTACAGGAAAGCGACGGACCTTTTGCCAGTGAATTCATGGGCCAGCGCGCATGCCTAGCCCCCCGATTGAATGCCGCTTTGCAAATTGCTGGGAGCTTCGTGCTCTTCGATGCCCCAGATTTGGAACATCAATTGGCCGGAGTGGCGTAAACGCGGCTGTTGACCTGTGCTAGAGAGTTCCATCTCCCGCGGGTATTAAGTTCCCGTCCTTTGCTGGTACCGTGAGTACCCTCAAAGACCACACCTTCAACACTTTTATCTTTATTGTGAGCGATAAAGGAACCTCGTAATGTGACGATCCTGAACTTATTGTTATCGTGCCCTCAAGGGTTATTATTCTTTCAAAGGCGATGGTTCATACAGCTATCCTACCAGCAACTTTTAAGGAAAGAATCCCATCAGATTCAAGGCGCTACGATGATAAGCATGCGTACGTGCATCACCATTCTCGAGTTTCGATTTAATTGACCCCCTGCGCCCAACAGCGGATACCCTAAAAAGAGGACAATCCCTGTAGCTGGTCGAGTGAACTTCTTCGGCGGGGACGACGAAGCGTATGTCCTGCGAATTTTTTGGCATTTTCTGGTGCTGATACCGAGTCCAGCGCTCACCCATATGGACCCGTGCCCGCCGGTTGGGTTGAACTCACAAATCCTTCGGAAGGGTAAGCGCCACTCCTCTTTATACTGCGATAGTGCCTGATGATAAGCAATAAACCTACAGACAAGCATTCTTTTACAATTCGGAACACAGGATAATCACAGACGCATACGTCAGATTCCCCCATGTCCTCACTCGCATTCAAGCCTGCTATGCTCAATTTGCCGAAGCAATACTCACGCACGACGATTCGGTCAACCGGCTCGCAACTATGGATATATACATCGAACCGACCGAAGTCCACCAGCCTAGCCAAGAGTCCTGCAATTATTATCTTGTAGACCACTCCAGGCAGACGATAGGTTTTCTGAGGCAGATTGATACTTCAGCAATCGGTTTACCTGATGTAAGGAATAATATCCACCTTGGTGAGTCCTCCCACGAGTCGACACGACGATCGGTTTTAATGGTTTTGGATTGGTAGAACGCGTATTGAGGGGAGAATACTGGACACACTGTGAATACATGCCTCGCCCAGACATAGACATGAGCGCGAGCGCGAGGAAATTACAAAGCCAATTAGCTGCCTTGATGATAGGTTCGTGCTTGGCCACGGTACAGGATTGGATTTACCAAACTTTGCTTGGATAGATAATATATCCTCCGAGGGTTCGACTTCACCGTTCACGCCCGAGGAGTGTAAAAACTACCTGAAAGGACTTGAAAACGCAACAGAACGACTATTTCTTAATTGGATGGTTGGTACGTGGATCCTCTGTCTCGCAGATGTGTCACCTGACTAATCATATTTTGTCACAGCGAGAATATATTCATTATTAAGTCAGTCAACAACCTATTCGTTCTTTATCAACCTACTCACACGCGTATACAGCTCAAAGTCAGATCGTCAACTTGTACGGAGAGGAATGTGCTCGCTTAGACCGCACGGTCGTCGTCACGGGACAACACGCATCTAGGCGTTCCTCCAGCTACATCGCCTACTCAAAAGTCATGTTCAATAGCCCTGCGATCCATCTCGACAAGCTCGAGCGCATATGGGTCGAGAGAATAATTTACACACACCTCTGGAGAATGCTCGTGGCCGATCTGATTGAAGAATGGACTGGCGCCTTGGCCGCGGCCGCGGTTGTCTGGGTGTAGGTTCTATATCTGAAATTCAAGCGCGCAGTCCTTGATTGGTGCGATTTTAGGTCCGATGCGGTACTACTGTCTACGGCCTCGTCTTTGATGGTTATTATATTGTTGGGATTGTCGACAGCCTGCGTTATTTTCGGCGGGGTAAAGGCGTTATCCCTTATTCGCAGTCACCGCGCAATGGGCAAGTACGCAGCTCATGGTGTAAGCCTCGTTCACTTTTCGTATTTGTTCTTTCCCTTACACCTTCCCCCATAGTGCCAATTCCTCCAATCAAAAGAGGAGTACAAGACGGGCCTTCAAAGTCTTTCCATCGAATACAGCTACCCTTGGGCCTGCGTGCTCTGGTCGGGATGTCTTACATCTCTGGCCGTCTTATGGATCTTGGTGACAAACCTAATCGGCAGTGTTATGACTATGGTCGGTACGTTGGGATATGCGTCATATGTTATGACTACCATCATATTGGGCGCTATGGCATGGGCATATGGAAAAGGCTATGATCCTAGGAGTATGTTATCCTCACCACCACTAAGGATATACCGAGTTGCGCGATCGTGATTGTAGCTATAGCTGACATTTCGTTTCCCGTGTATATACTTGGCTTCGAGATTGTACAATATTCGTCTTCTCAGTTCGTTGTCCGAAGCTGCAAAGTGTTCAGCTGTGGCTCACTGTGACACGCATATAGGTTCACGTCCGGCGGTGTATCGATCACTCCAAGTTCGAAAGGTCCATATAAGCATTCCAACTCCTAGATTGGGTAAATATAATTAAACACATGCTATGCACATCCTCCTAAAAATCGGTTGAAAAAGATCAATGTCCCTGCGCCGAAACGCAAATAAAAACCATCTCTCCCGAACCATACAGCCTACCCGCCTGGCCAGAACGATTACTTGTCGTACTACAGTATTACCCCCCGTTAGACAAGCACAAAAAAAGGACGTGCATAAACTTACGACATAGCAGAGAGTTCCTGAAGCCGTGTCCATAACATCCCTGACTTTAACGTCAGGCATGCCTTGCAGACTGGCCAGACTGATAGTATCGTCGAGCGATGCAAGTGGGTAACGAGAGCCATCATTATCGTCTTGACCCTGGACAGTATTTCCACGGTAAGCCTGCAAACGGGTCGCATTGCGACCCTGCCAGAGCGCCCAGAGGCGATCCACATTGGCATGGTGCAGGAAGAACTAGATTCGAGAATTTAGTTGCGGATTGAAGTAACACGCAGTGCACCGAAACCTACCAGAGCGTCGTCGGGAGAAAAGGCGGCCGCCATGTCGCCCGCCACCTCGTTGTGCACGGCGTCGTGGGGGCCTTCCTCAAGAGCTTCCTCAAAGTCGGAATAGCCGGTTATCTGCATGATACTTTGGATTGCTTGAGGCGAATGTTGGCTACCTCCCATCCCCCATTGGTTCCCCATGTTGAATTGGCGTTGGAGACAGCGCGATTCTGGGTAAGCGATCTGATGCGTAGTGGTTGAGGCCCGGTGCATCGTCAGACTGAACTAGACAAGCTCACAGAAAAGTTCGACTTGACACCATAGGGGCCATCCTGAACACAGTATCTCTTCGGAGGGTTGAGGCTTGGAGAGCCGTTGCCGCCGAACCCAGTCGTAGGGTTAAACATTTCAGATTTGGCCATGTTATCGGCGTCGATTGTCCAATCCCAATACCTTCGTTCTAAAATTAGCTATTATACACATGGAAAGAAAAAAGATTGCTTACGGGATGGGAGCTGTGTAGCCGCACTCGCGAAGACTGTTCTCGCGTGCTTTAGTATAGTAACGATGCCAAGGCAAAAAGGCCGCAACATAGTGGACTACCGGAACAAGCTCATGAGCATAGAGTAACCGGCTGGTAAACGGAGTAACTTACTGCCGTCGAACATATCCACATGCAAACTCGAGTATCGATCAAAAAGCGTCTGCCCATCCTCGTTGCTTGGCTTGGTCTGCAAGCACTTGACGGCTTGGTGGAACTGATTCCGCTGATCTTGGTTCAGCGAACGCCATTCTACTCGTACTGAGGGATTGGCGCATTGCTGTTTTTTCTGAGCAGGGAGAGCGAGGGCCACGGCCACAAAAGACAGGAGGGTAGCAGCGAACTTCATAGTAGAGCAAGTGAGAGAGAGTGAGGGGGTTTAAAGAATGTGGGGTGCAAGTGAGTGTGGTGCGTTGACGAACGCGGTAGGAGGCCAGCCAAAAGACAGACCGCAAAAACGATAGGTAGACGAGGGGAGAAACAAGCAGAGTAGTCTTTTCACTCCCATGTGGGGCTTTTATAAACTCATATCAACATGTCAGGGATGTCCGAGTCGGACAGACTGCTCGGCATCCGTCGAGTACCGTAAGCCGACGTCAAAGGGTGATGTCTGTCGTGTGGGGCGACCAGAAGTCGCGCATACATCCACCCCTAAGGGCTTCTAACCCAGAAGAAGCACTCGGCTTGAATTTAAAAGACTTTCTTTTCAGGGATCTAGCTTCGTTCAAGTTTTGAGTGGCAACGGTCAAGAGGCGACGAAGACAAATTGATCGACCAGAAGGGCGTTCCGTGATCGGACTCGGGTTGCCAATACCCCACGCATACACTTTGCGTGGCCGTTAATGGTATGTTAATCATATAAGTTGTAAAATTGGAACTGGCCTAATCGGCTAAGAAACTGAACGGATGTACGAATAATTGTAAAGAACCCAGAAATATTACTGTAAAGTCCGATAATTAGTAGGTATGGATCCCTGCACCTGAGTCTGCTCCCTTCGGTGCCGGTGCGAACGGGGCAGGTCGAACAACTTAATCAATACCCGAGTGGACATAAGATTACGACATGCCTTGTGATACAAGACATAAGTTATCGTGTCTACAAACCATCGATACGCATATCGGGAAGGCTACAAATATTCACCGTGGGCATAGCATCGTTCAGATTAGCAAGCGGGAAGCACAAACTGTCGGACGTACCTTCTTCCTAGGCAATGTTTCTCGGATACTCTTAAAGACAAGCCCCACATCCTCATCATTTCTCCCAGAGACAGTCGATATTCTAGTGATGGGAAAAGGCTAAAGGAAGACAAGCGGAGCAGCGGTACAAGATAGACTTGTTGGCTCACCGAGCATCATTGAAAGAGAACGCGGAAGCCATGTCGCCAACAACGTTGTGAGTACTGCCATGGGAGATCTCAGCAGTGTCACTCGAAAAACTAATATAGTTGTTCGTGGTCGCCTGGATCACTCTTGGCGAGTACTGCGAGCCTTGCAGGAGTCTTAAGTACGTTGCACCAGACATCCCATTGGAGCGATGTGTCAAAGTGTTGATCCAGGTTTATGGGCTGAAATTCTGGGTTAGCGTTTGTTTCCCGGCAGTGCTAACTGATACTCGGGACTCAGAAGTTGGACCTTGTTTAGCAAAATTGTATGCTAGTACGAGTGTTCCAATCGTCACAGTGAATGGAGAATATATACCACTTTACAACAACTCGCCACCAGGGTTTGTTCCTATTTGTTGCCGTGTTTGTCAAACAGTCTCGCGTCAGTCTAAGCGCCCACCACTTCAACCTCGTTCCTCCACAGTCGTCCCCTTTGGAAAACGGTAACTCTGGTCCCTGTGTTTAAACTAGCATGTCGTCATCTACCGGGAACGGTCATGATCCCGAGGAAACCCATTTGTTCGTTACAGTGAGCAGAATAAACTCGCTTTGCCCCGGCCAATTTATGTGCCGTGATCTAGATGGTCAGCGACGCACACTTTTACGAATACGAGGGGTTTGGTCTCGCGGGATACAGAGGTAAAACGTATAGCCCAAACTCGGGTATTCCTACCTGTCGTGTCGCGGTGGCGAGGGGCTACGATGCCTTCAAACAAGATGTGATTGGTCATTTGAAGCCGTCAAACGCCACCGACATCCGATTTTGGGGACTGCACAGGCGATGTAATGGGACGCTTCGGCCAGACACGTTACTTGAGAAAGGTACGCTACGATGGCTTGGAAGGCGATTCTCCTTACGGTCTTGTTAGATTTGACTGCCTGGAAATCACACTGGGCGGGGCGGCGACCAAGAGATCCGCTCTTAGTCTATGTCGAGTCGATAACTGATATAACCGGGAGGGTAAGCGCGAGTGCTTAGGTTGATTAAAATGCATTTTTCTTGATTTTTTTATTGCATGAAGTTACCCGACCCGCCCAACCCCGACTCGGTGTTGATCTTCTTCAAATACTTCGATGTAGCCAAGCAAAGGCTTTACGGGGTTGGAAAAACCAACGTATCCTGGAATCTCAAGACGTCCGACCTGATAAACATTATCAATAAAATGATGTCGTGGCAGCAACACAAGGAGCTTCAACTTTACGAGGCAAGTACGGGGGGATTCTATGTTCCACGTGCTTACTTTCTCATTAGGAGATCAAACCGGGTATGATTGAGAACCTGTTACTAAATAGGACGCTCCTCCAAAACGAGATCATCAATGGGGACATAATATGTTTCCAGGAGGTTATACTGCCTGTTGAGAAAGAGTTAGTGTCGTATCTTTATTGCTATTGTGGCTTACTTTGATCGGGTGTGTAGTATATTACGTACTAGGTTTCCCGGCTTCATAGTCGACGCCGTAGACTTCTACAAAGAAATGCAGAAGCCTACGCTGCAGGCGACTAAGGTGGGTAGTTTAGCCCGTTCGGGCTGCACGTGTTAGTTTCTAACCCACACCTGAGTAGACCCCGGCCCGAGCATTTGATTTCTATGTGCTGCCGGTGAGCATTCGGTAACTGCCTTTTGGCCATGTTTGTTCCTCATCACGTACCGAGGATTTAGCAGGAGACATTCAGCGACGCGCTCAAACGGATCCAAGAACAAATGGGACTTTTGAACAAAGACTTGTCTAAGTATCGCTTTATGTGCGCAACTGGAGCAGATGATGCTTCAAGCGCTATCAGCGCCTTCAAG
>WSTG01000383.1:0-19392 GCA_019616325.1 Ceratobasidium sp. 394
CAGGTAATCTCTCCTAGGTAATGCAGTGGTCAGTGGTCAGTTGCCATCGTGAGACCAAACAACTTAGGTAATCACAAGGTCACATGACCACGACTGATCATGTGACCCTAGGATTATGAAGCGGCTCTTATAAGATTTGGAGCCGCGCCAAGGTCAGTGGTCACTACACATGACTCTACCCACGTTACACGTGACCTGACTGCGGACTGCGGACTGCAGACTGCGGACTACGGATTACAGAGAATGACTCATGCCTTTTCATGTATATAAAGGGGAACGAAAGCAAGATGGAGCCCCATCTTGCTTTATCTCGTCCACCACAGTGACTTGTAACCTACTTAGACATACGAATACAGACAGAATCTTAGCATTACAAACGATATTAGAACCTCGTAGAGGCAGTAACAGAACAGAACGACCACTCCTTGAGCCAAGAATCACAGAAACAGATCAGGTCACGACAACTAAGGCTAGTAGTGGATTACTGAAAGTTGAATGCGATCACCAAACCGGACCAATTCCTGATGCCGATCCAAGCAGACCTTGTTGAAAAGCTTAAAGACGCCAAAATATTTACCAAAATGGACATCCGTTGGGGATTCAACAACATCCATATCAAAGAAGGAGACGAGTGGAAGACAGCTTTCAGAACCAAGGAAGGACTGTTTGAGCACCTAGTAATGCCCTTCGGGGTAAAGAACGGACCTGCGACCTTCCAGCGCTTCATGAATGAAATATTCCACGATATTATTGACGTCTACGTGGTAGTATATATGGATGACATACTAATCTACTCTGATACAGAGGAGGAACATACTGTACACGTCAAGGAAGTCCTAAACTGACTCCGGAAACATCACCTGTTCCTGAAGCCCCACAAGTGCAGGTTCTACACTACCCACACAAGCTTTATTGGGATCATTATTACCCCAGAAGGGATATCTATGGAAAAGGAGAAGGTAAAAGCAGTAGAAGAATGGAAAGAACCTTCTACAGTGAAACAGATGCAAGCCTTCCTAGGTTTTGCCAATTTCTATCGGAGATTTGTGAAGGATTTCAGCAGAATTGCTAAGCCGCTAACAAATCTAACTAGGAAGGAAACACCCTGGACATGGGGACAGGAAGAGGCAAACCCTTTCGCAGCGGTCAAAAAGGAAATATGCAAGGAACCGGTGTTAATCCACCCAGACCCAAAGAAACCCTATTACATGGAAACGGATGCATCCGGAGTAGCCCTAGGAGTGGTGCTCAACCAGAAGGGAGAAGACGGAAGGCTACACCCTATAGCCTTCCTGTTGGAAAGTTTCACACCCCCACAACTAAACTACGACACACATGACAAGGAGTTGTTAGCTATCATAAGAGGACTCGAGCATTGGAGGCTGTTCCTAGAAGGAACCGAAATCCCAGTAACGGTGTACACCGACCACCGGAACCTCCAGTTCTGGAACAAAGCCCAAGTCTGGAACAGAAGACACACAAGATGGCATACGATCCTAGCCTCATTCAACTTCACCATCGAGTATAGGCCAGGTAAGATGTCGAACAAACCTGACGCACTATCAAGAAGACATGACCATAGCGACGGGGAGATACCCCTGCAAGTCATGATCTCAGAAGAGAAATTCATAGGATTCAGAGCAGAGGTCACAGAGAACCTTATCGACGAAATCCAGGAGGCCCAAAGGGAAGACGAATCCCTGACAACCCTAATATCTAGTACGGAAGGGAAAGAATCCCTACCACCGTCCATGAGGAAGCAATTCGATAGGTACCAAATTGAGGAGGGAATCCTCCGATACGACGGGCAAGTGTACGTCCCGGAAGATAAAGACATCCGTGAGCGGTTACTGAAACTATACCACGACCACCCTGTGGCAGGCCACCAAGGTGAACAAAGGACCGTGGAGCTACTGTCCGAAGGTTACTACTGGCCCGGAATGATTACCCAAGTAAAGGGATATGTTGGTTCCTGCAGGGTTTGCGGTAGGGTTAAAGGCCACAAACAATCGAGTGAAGCCAAACTGCTACCAAACCCCATCAAACCATGGAAAGACATCACCTACGACTTCATTGTCAAGTTACTGGTATCCAATGGCTATGATAGCATCCTGACGGTGATTGACCGATACTCTAGACTGGCGCACTTCATACCCTGTCTAGAATCCACTAACGCCAAAGAACTGGCTGACATATTTATTAGAGAAGTATGGAAACTACACGGAATGCCTGCAAGAATGGTATCTGATAGGGGAGCAACATTCAATAGCCAATTTTTAAGAGCACTATACCAAAAACTGCAGATCCAACCCCAGTTCTCTACTGCTTACCACCCCCAGACTGATGGGCTGGCGGAGTGAACAAACCAATGGGTGGAAGGCTTCTTAAGAACTTTCTGCAACTACCGGCAGAACGATTGGTCTAAGTGGTTACCCATAGCCGAGTTCTGTCACAACCAACACAAGAACTCCGCAACGGGTGTGTCCACCTTCGAGGCAGTATACGGGGAGAACCCTCAGTGGTTGGCACCCCGCGAGGAGGACACTGGAGACAGATCCGTACCAGCCGCGGAGGCCATAACCAAGAAAATGAGGAAGGTCTGGGACGAAGTTTCAGCGGCCATGAACCTCTATAGGACAAAGGAATCACCCAGAAAGGAGTTCAAAGTAGGAGACCAAGTGTGGCTCCCGCTATCCAACATCACCACACAATGGCCATCCAAGAAGCTGGATGATAAGAGGGGAGGTCCCTTTGATATCATAGAGAAAACATCCTCCCACGCCTACCGGCTCAAACTACCCAACACAATGCGGGTACATAACGTCTTTCACGTCAGCCTGCTGACAAAGTACAAGGAAGACGAGACTTTCTACAGGCAACAAATTCGGCCACTGCCAATCAAAACAAAGGAAGGAGAGGAGGAATGGCAGATTAGTCATATCGTCTCTTGGAAATGGAAAAAGGGAAGACTATTCTATCGAATAAGATGGGAAGGATACAGCCCGATTGAGGACACGGAAGAATGGGCCGAAAAATTTGCAGCCATGAATGACTTGCTGGAGGACTTGCGCAGCAGAGAGCCTGACACACCAATGCCAGGACAGGAGGAGTCACCTAGAAATGACTCGACGAGCAAGACAAAGAGGACCAAACGACGCGGCGGACGGGTATAAAAGGACCTTGGAACAACCTACCAAACCCAAGTCAACTGACTACCCACTGACCCCCATCACAACACACACACACAATGCCTGCAAACCAATACCACATCCCGACAGCACTACCCATGGGGGTCCTCCAGGGCCTGCCAATCACGCTTCCCCGCCTTCTACGCGAGGAGCCCACAATATATGACAACATCAAACAGGCCCGCAGGTACGCCAGTAGACTGATGCCTGGAGTGAAACTCGGGTGGATTCCTAGGAGGGAGCGTGACCAGAGGAACTGGGTAGCCGACAAGGTATACCTAGATCCAAAGAAGGGTCTACTCAAATGGTGCCACTCTGGGGCACCAAAGACCCAAGCCGCCCTGAAACCTACCCCGATGTACATAATGGACGACCTGGTGGGTTCTAACGTGGACGCTGTTGCAAAGGCAGCCAAGAAGCAAAGGAAGGACCAGGGCCTCCCAAGGCAGCCGGCAAGGAGGGTGTTGGACTGGGAGGCCGAAGAGGAGGTTCGGAATAGGGTCCACGAGGAGACCCTAAAATTCTGCTCGATGCCGCCCAGTTGTTACTGGGGACGGCTAGAAACGGTGACGGACGAGGAAATGTACGAGATGGTGGCCAACAAGGGGGCCACCCTACAGGACTTCCAGTCCTGGCTCGACCTCCACAAAGGTAAGTCGGACGACGGGTCCATCAAGCGGAGTATGTCGTCCCTGTCCCTGGAGGGGCAACCCCCAACAAACGAAGCGGAGCCCAACACCAACACCATCAATTGGGAGGAATGGGACAAGGAGGAAGACAGCAAGGGCCGTATCGAACAGGCCCTGACGGAGTTCCTAGACATGCCCCCCTTGGAGGCGGCGGAACAAGGACCGAACTAAGGCCCTATGCTGTATTGTGCTTCTCAAAACAGACCGATCTGTTCCTCAAATAAAACTGAATAATGCAATAAGAATATGTTTGAATTCTACTTCTTATTACATTTTGAGAAACCCAGAGAACCCTGTGACTTAGAAACCCGATCGTAGGGCTTAGGGCGAGGACCCTTACCCTTACCCTTCACAACCCCCTTGCCCTTCCACCCTCGCAACCAAGGGGCTTCATCCCCGAGGTCCCCCAGGAAATTCCGTAGGCCATACACAGGGGCCTCAGGAGGAGGGGTAGGCGCACGTCCCTCCTCAAAAAACTCAGCAAAGGCCGCTGCATCGGCGGCCTCCTCGAGCTCCATGGCCAAACTGTCGGCCTCTGCAAAACGACCAATCAGCAAACAGAAGGAGAATGAGTCTACGGACTCACTGGTCAGGGCAAATGTCACCCAACCCCCAACCTTCCCCTCGTAGTCAGCGAGGGCTGCATCACAGATGGCCTTGCAGTACTCGCAGTAGTCCCCCTCGGGGAGCACCCAGCAGGTGCAGGAAAGGGGGTCGTAGTTAAGAGTAATAGTACGCATCTTAGAGTAGGAATGGGATGGGAACAAGAAAGCCCCGCCTGACCAGACATAAATAGCCAAGGAAAGGCTATCACGTGCCACTGACCGTGTCATGTGACAATAACAAAACGACTAGACAGCTACAAACAAAACAACATCAGGTGATCACAAAATAAAGTCACATGACTCTTGCTATCTCGTAATACCGGAGGGGTCGGAGAGGGGGCACTGACCGGAGTCGAGGAGTGGAGCCCCCAAGCGAAGCGAGGATCAGGGCGACATGACGAGCGAAGGGAGGGCACCCCTCGGAGATGCGTCATCACGTGACTGAGACAACGTCATGTGATCAAATAAACAAACCACCGAAGTGCTTATTTAGAAGGAGCCAACGACACGCTCCTTCACACCACCTACATGCACCCTACCCCCTCCACTCCAAATGCAACATTCCCAGACGACAATGAGCTCCACCGGCGCTGGGCCGAGCGTGGAGCGACGAGCAGAGGGAAGCAGGTCTGCACCGCCGAGGTCGGCCTCGCCATCGCCCATGTACTGGGCAGCAACCCCACGCCCAGAACTTGGTTCTGGGCGGCCTACGCTGACGGCTCGAGGGTCCACCTCACCGACGCCCGACGAGAGAGCCGCCGGTCCCTCGTCACAATTCCTGGTGACAAGCAGAGCGGTGCTCCTAACCTGGAGTGCCCTCAGGGAGGAAGATCCCAGCGGCTTGGTAAGCCGCTTCGAACATTTCTGCAGGAACTGACTGAACCACTGGCGGACCCTGGCCGCAGTTGAACAGCACAACCCAGAGGAGCCCAACTTCAACCCGGAGCGGCCCCTCCACGTACACACCCTCACCATTTGCGTCTTGAGGAAAAACAGGTGGAACACCCGCAACCCACGCTTTTGGGACTTTGAGGGGTCCCACCCAAACATTGCCCCGAAGGAGTTAAAAGAGGGTCCTGGTGGGTGTCCAGCCCGTACAGCCTTCCACTATCTGTGGAAGAACGTCGGGGCAAATGGGGAGGAGGTTAAGGACCTCATGGCTGGGGACCTCACCGTGGAGGCCCTGGAGGAGATCCTGGTGAAAGGGAAGGGCGGTAAAAGGTCCTGAATGCAGGTACGCCCAGTACCAACCAACCACCGTCCCTTGACCACTCACCCAAGCCCCCAGGCGGATCTAGAGGACGGGGAGGAGATTGTCTCTGCCGAGACGAAGGAGGAGTATTACTGACGCTTCAAGCGTCTCCGCCCCCTCCAGATGACGACAGCCTGGAACTCGGTCTGGGTGTATGCCAAACACACGTACAAGACCGATGCGGGCCTCTTGCCCACCATCCCCGTCGAACTCGAACAACCAGAACCCGCCGCCCACATCAAACAGGCGGACTGATGGTTCAAACAAGAGGTTCCCCCAAAGGCCCCCGGGATGCGCCACCGCATCTTGGTGATTGAAGGGGAGACAGGGACCGGGAAAACGGCGTACGCTTGGTCAAAAGGTACGCACAGCCGAATGTGCAATGTGTGGAACATGTCCGCCCTCTTGGAGGACGTGGACATATGGCTCCTGGACAACATGGTCCACACAAATGGCAAGTACTCACTCAAAGCCCTGAGCCAGTACGAGTCTGACTTCACGGGCCGCTACAAGCATGTGAAGGCAATGAAGGTATGCCCGACGGTGATCTTAGGGAACAGTCGGGCGGTGATCAGCAAGTGCTGGTCGGACATAGAAGGGGAGGAAGGGGAGGCTTGGGTGGCCAAAAACGTAGAATGGGTATACGTGGGGTCTAGCCCTTTTTTTGTATTCCCTTAGAAATAGAAATATAAACCTTAGAACGTCTCTTACGAAATCCCCCATAAGAGACCCTAAGGAGGGAATGATGTCATGACCCACATGACATGACGTCATAACGCGAGTAACAGAAACTGCTAAGTTGGTTTTATTATGTAATTATAGCATTTTCTCTGAAGTCAGTCAAGGGACTTTGCAAGTCACATGACCAGGGGTTACATATTACATTACTCCAGTGCTTATGGTGGTTACACAAGTCGGGTGTGCAACATCTCTCCCATGTAATGCACACCCGACACCCAACCTGACTAAGCAAGTCACATGACCCTAGGATTAAGCACGGCTCTTATAAGATTCGGAGCAGCAAATAACCCGGGCTATACTTACATAAGTTTAACAAACAAGAACATGTGACCATCTAGGTGACGCTTAATAGGCCATCGACCCTGCACGTGATCTTGTTGTTACTGCGGACTGCGGGACGGGATGACTCGCCGCAGTCACGTAGTATATAAGTAAGGGTGAGGCTAACTGGGGACCTCAGTTAGCCTTATCCTGTCCATCACACCGAGACTGACTAGTATATAGCAAACACAACCAATAAATACGCAAATATATAAAGAAGTACCACAGACAGTAAACAGAACAGCGAGCCACCGTTAGCCACTAGATCAGAGAACTAGCGGGTCATAACAACAAGGCAGATTTCAATAATAATGTCTTAAATGAGCCTAACCACCACTTAGAGAGCAATTTTCAGTTTATCCTCATATTTCTAGATATATGAGACTCCTAAACATAGCAATCTAGCACACATCTCACAGTAGAGTACATCTGATACGAATTTGAAGTGCATTAAGCAGAAACAATACAACTTAACCATGTGTGCCACTTCTAGGTATCTCTGAATTAGTCAGACTCAGAACCATTTTCCCCCTATCTCACCAATGAATTTACCAAACAGCTCAATTCTTTTTGCTCAGACTTTGCACACCCACAGACTACATGCTCAGAATGGAAAAGCTCAAGCTACATGCATGGAATGGATGAAATTTTCTTTTGCATCAAAATCCGTGCCACTTCCGGGTGGTGTACGGTATAGCATATTCAACACAGTAAATACAGAATAAATACCAAATGACTACAGACCATAAGCAAACAGAGAGCCACCATTAGCCACTAGATCAGAGAACTAGCAGGTCATAACATTATAAGGCAAACTTCAATCTAACTCGTGGCTCACAATAGACAATAGCAGAAACAGACTCTGTGATCCATAGACACACGGGAAACTATGTCACAGCAGACAGGAGGGGGACACTACCAGATCAGGTCGAGGAGCCGAGTGACGTCCCGAGCATCTCAACAACAACCTCCACCAGAAGAAACAACAGACCCCGATATCACTCACCTCGACATCCCAGGCACAATGCCTGACATACCACTAGCTCAACCGATCCCTCAACACCCCACAACAATCCTAACCAAACCTCCACTGCCACTGGTGGCAGGCGAGGCATCCACTGAAGGGGATACCCTGGGACCGGTGGAGACATCCCGCCAGGACATAATGACATAACCTGTACAATGGTGGACCAAGCCAAAAGAATGAACACCAGACCACCCACCCCGGCGGAGGTCCCAAGAACCAGAAGTGGGATAAGACTAGTCCAACCGCAAGCCCCTAATCCGGTCCTCCTAATCACGGAAGCAATCAGGGACGGCCTAATGACCCTCCAAAGGGCCACTCTCTCCAAGATCAAAAGAAGTGCAGAACCCTCAATACAATCGGAAGGGGCAATCACGGGAATGCATCAGGTGGTACAAGAGGCCCGCTCGTCGGCGATCGGAGCCCAAAATAACACGTACCACCTGAACCTAGCCGTAAATAAACAACAAGCATTCCTGGAGGCCATAGGGGAAACCATCAAGGAAATAAATAACATCCTGACATCCCAGGGTCAGAAGCAAACAAGTCTAGGGACGGCAGTCGTAACTATAGACCGACAGACCACGGACTTAGAACAAAGTGTAAAAAATATAGGAGAAATGGTCATTGCCATCGAACAACGTACCACCAACTTGGCAAACGGTATGGACATTTTGACCAAAAATCCACGGAGACCAGAGACCCCACACCGAGAAAGGGTACCCACAACCAAACATATGGAAGGGGAGAGCTTCCTACCCAGGAACCTGTTTGACAGACAACCCTTTGTAAGGGAATCTACAGTACACCCGAGGAAACCCCCAGATGATGGAGGACCTGATGACAGCGGAGATGAGAGTGATAAAGGAGCCAGGGACCCTAAGAAGAAAGGCGATAAGAAGCCAAGGACCAAGGACACCACATTGAACCAGACCACAGCAACAGGGGCGGCAATCCCCAAAGAAGCGCGAACCAAAAAGCCCGAACCCTATAATGGGAGGCAAGGGAAAGAAGCAGAGACCTTCATCACCAAAATGGAACTCTACTTTAGTGACTATGAAGAAGGAAGCTTCGGGGACCAACACAAAATCAACCACACATTGCTAAACTTGGCTTCTGGATCTGTGGGAGATTGGGCACAATCACTCATCAAAGCTATCCTGGACAAAGAAGACCACAAGTTCTTACGAAGCTGGGAGGCCTTTAAGAAGGCTTTCCTTCTAAACTTCGGAGACCCTGTTAAGAAAGAGAAGACTATCCGCGACCTAGGAAAACTAACACAAGAAAAGAGTGTACAAACTTACGCCACCCAGTTCCAAAACCTCGCACAGGAAGTGGAATGGAACCGCGAAGCCTTAATTGACAGATTCAAAGGGGGCCTTAAGCCCGACATAAAGCAGGAACTGCTCAAGTTGGAACTATACAGAGCGCTCGATGATTCCTCCCTTGAGGAATGGATAGCGATAGCAGTTAGAACAGATGATATCCTATTCTCCACCAAGAAGCTATCCAGCAAAACATGATTGGTCATCACAAGCAAACCAACCACCTTGAACCCAGTGGCGGGAAAAGCGGGCCATGTACCAACCCAAAAGGGGACGCCCGTAGAAAAGGTCTCCAATGCCGAGAAGCAACGACGACGAAGAGAGGGTTTATGCTTGAAATGCGCTAAATTGGGACATGTAATCAAAGATTGCCAAGGAAGCTGGGTCAACACGACAAAAGGCAAAACATACGGAAAAGCAGGAAAGGAACTGGAGGAGGTACAGGGACAGGAATCTGAATTGGAAAACTAGGAAGGGACGTTAGCACCATGTCTCACGCCCCTGAAGACACCGACCCAACGCATGTATTCTACCTAAAGAAATCAAGTGATGAATCAATCATCTATGTGTTAGTGGAAGGAATCATGGAACCTGCAAAAATCCTAATCGACTCCAGATCCTTGAGGAACTTCGTCGACACAAGATACGTCGAGGAGAACCAAATAGAAACAACACAGCTAAAACACAGCAAGGTGGTCATAGCTATGGATGGGAAAGAAATTGAAGAAAAGATCTCCCAAAGAACTGATCTGGAAATTGAAATAGAAGGAAAGAAATGGCATTGCCCCTGCTATGTGATGCCTTTAGGCGGAGTCGAGATCATCCTAGGAAAGGATTGGCGTGAGGAAGCAAATCCCATCATCAGATGGAAAGACCTCTCCATTCAGTACCAAGATGAGGTTAAGGCCAAGGCAGCAAAGGAACAGGCAGAAGAACCAGAAATCCCGGAAGAATTTTTGGAATATAAAGACCTCTTCCAGGAAGAAGGATTTAGTGAGATGCCGGAACACCGGGTATACAACTGCACGATTAACTTCATCGAAGGAGCGGAGCTCCCTTGCCCTGCAAAGACATACCCAATGTCCCCAGCTGAATCACGAGCCCTCAAGGAGTACCTGGATAAAGAATTGAAAGATGGGAAAATCCAACCAAGCACATCCTCCATCGCATCACCTTGCTTCTACATAAACAAGGCCGATGGAGGTCTCAGGTTGGTGGTAGACTACTGGAAACTGAACACAATTATCAAGCCTGACCAGTTCCCCATGCCAATCCAAGCAGACCTAGTGGAGAAGCTTAAAGACGCCAAGATCTTCACCAAAATGGACATCTGCTGGGGCTTCAATAACATCCACATCAAGGAAGGGGACGAATGGAAGACAGCCTTCAGAACCAAGGAAGGATTGTTTGAGTACCTAGTAATGCCCTTCGGGGTAAAGAACGGACCAGCAACCTTTCAACGCTTCATGAATGAGATCTTTCATGATATCATCGACAACTACGTAGTAGTCTACATGGACAATATCCTCATTTATTCCCATACAGCAGAGGAGCACACGAAACACGTCAAGGAAGTCCTAAACCGACTCCGAAAACATCACCTGTTCCTGAAGCCCCACAAGTGCAAATTCTACACCACCCACACGAGTTTTATAGGGATTGTCATTACCCCAGAGGGTATATCTATGGAAAAAGAAAAGGTAAGGGCGGTAGAGGAATGGAAAGAGCCAACCACAGTCAAACAAATGCAGGCCTTCCTCGGCTTCACAAATTTTTACCAAAGATTTGTAAAAGACTTTAGCAAGATCACTAAACCACTAACCAACCTGACAAGAAAGGAAACCCCCTGGGTCTGGGGGCAAGAAGAAGCCAAGGCCTTCACAGCAATTAAGAAGGAAATCTGCAAGGAACCAGTGCTGATACACCCTAATCCAAACAAACCCTACTACATGGAAACCGATGCCTTGGGAGTAGCCCTGGGAGCCGTACTAAACCAGAAAGAGGACGACGGGAGACTACATCCCATAGCCTTCCTTTCGGAAAGCTTCACACCCCCACAGAAAAATTACGACACCCACAATAAGGAATTACTCGCAATCATAAGAGGGTTTGAGCACTGGAGGTTGTTCCTAGAAGGAACCGAAACCCCGGTAACGGTATACACTGACCACTGAAATCTGCAGTTTTGGAATAAGGCCCAGGTCTGGAATAGGAGACACGCCAGGTGGCACACTATTCTAGCGTCCTTTGACTTTACCATCGAGTATAGACCAGGCAAGATGTCAAACAAACCAGATGCTTTGTCAAGAAGGCATAACCACAACGATGAAGCAATCCCTCCACAAATCATGATTGTGGAAGGAAAATTTGTAGGGTTCAAGGCGGACATTACCTCAAACCTTTTAGATGACATCAGAGAAGCACAAGGAGAAGACGAATCGCTAACAACCCTGATAGCCAGCACAGAAGGAAAGGAATCCTTACTGCCCTCAGTAAGGAAACAATTTGACAGATACCAAATAGAGGAAGGGGTACTCCGATATGACGGACGAATTTATGTCCCAGAGGACCTAAACATCCGCGAAAGGCTACTAAAACTCTACCACGACCACCCCATTGCGGGACACCAGGGAGAGTCCAGAACTGCAGAACTCCTCTCGGAGAAATACTTCTGGCCAGGGATGATAACCCAGGTAAAGGGATACATAGGGTCCTGTGAAGTATGTGGTAGAGTGAAGGGACATAAACAACCAAGCAAAACTAAACCTTTACCCATCGCAGCAAAACCGTGGAGGGATATCGCATATGACTTCATAGTGAAACTGCTGGTATCCAATGGATACAACAGTATCCTGACAGTGATGGATAGGTATTCTAGACAGGTGCACTTCATCCCCTGCCTAGAAACCACTAACACCGAGGAACTAGCGGACATCTTCATCAGGGAGGTATGGAAACTGCATGGTACCCCAGCAAGAACAGTCTCAGACAGAGGAGTGACCTTCAATAGTCAGTTTCTGAGATCCCTATACCAAAAACTGCAAATCCAACCCCAGTTTTCGACTGCCTACCATCCTCAAACCAATGGATTAGCGGAGTGAACAAACCAATGGGTAGAAGGCTTCTTAAGAACCTTCTGTAACTATCGACAGAACAACTGGGCTGAATGGTTGCCAATAGCAGAGTTCTGCCACAACCAACACAAGAACTCCACAACTGGGATATCTGCTTATGAGGCTGTATACAGAGAAAACATGGAATGGCTAGCTGTTATGACCCGCTAGTTCTCTGATCTAGTGGCTAACAGTGGCTCGCTGTTCTGTTTACTGTCTGTGGTGTATGTGTATTTATTGGATTTATTTGCTATATACTAGTTGGTCTCAGTGTGGTGGACAAGATAAGGCTAACTGAGGGCCTCAGCTAGCCTTACTCCTACTTATATACGTTGTGGGTACGGTGAGTCATCTTATTCCGCAGTCCGCAGCCACAACAAAGTCACGTGTAATGTCGATGGCCTATCAGGCGTCACCAAGGCGGTCACGTGTGTGTTCATTAATTAGTAATATGTGAATACTTCTCGCTTGTTTTGCGGCTCCGAATCTTATAAGAGCCACGCTTAATCCTAGGGTCATGTGACTTTGCTTAGTCACTCGCTGCTCGCTGCTGCATTACATGGGAGAGATATTGCAGCAGCGAGTTACGTAAGCAGCGGTAACCACCATAAGCGCCAAGGTCATGTGATCGGTAAGGTCAATCAAATGCCTTCGAATAAAATACCACAATTACCTAATTAATCCCTTTTGTTTATTAGTGTTGTGCGCTGAGTTATCAGGCGCTTAGTCGTCATGCGTGCGGGTCATGACATCATTCCCTCCTTAGGGCCTCTTATGGGGGATTCCATAAGAGGTATTTCTAAGGTCTAATTTTGTCTTTTCTACGTCTAAGGGAATACAAAAAAGGGGCTCGACCCCGCGTATACCCATTCTACATTTTTGGCCACCCAGGCCTCTCCCTCCTCCCCTTCTATGTCCGACCAGCACTTGCTGATCACCGCCCGGCTGTTCCCTAAGATCACCGTCAGGCGTACCTTCATCGCCTTCACGTGCTTGTAGTGCCCTGTGAAGTCGGCCTCGTACTGGCTCAGGGCTTTGAGCGAGTACTTACCGTTCATGTGGACCATGTCGTCCAGGATCCATATGTCCGCGTCCTCCGAGAGGGCGGACACGTTCCACACGTTGCACATCCGACTGTGCGTACCTTTGGACCGGGCGAAGGCTGTCTTCCCGGTCCCGGTCTCTCCCTCAATGACTAGGATGCGGTGACGCATCCCAGGCGCCTTTGGGGGTACCTCCTGCTCGAACCAGGTGTCCACTTGCTTGATATGGGCGGCGAATTCCGGTCGTTCGAGTTCGACAGGAATGGCAGGTAAGAGACCCGCGTCGGTCTTGTATGCGTGCTCTGCGTACGCCCGGACTGAGTTCCAGGCTGTCGTCATCTGGAGGGGGTGAAGGTGTTTGAAGCGCCAGTAGTACTCCTCCTTTGTCTCGGCGGAGACAATCTCCTCCCCATCTTCTAGGTCCACCTGCATCCGGGACCTTTTTCCACCTTTCCCCTTCACCAGTATCCCCTGGAGGGCCTCTTCCGTCAATTCCCTGGCCATGAGGTCCTCGACCTCCTCCCCATTTGCTCCGACGTCGTTCCATAGATAATGGAAGGCTGTAAGGGCCGGACAACCACCCAGCCCTTCTCGCAGCTCCTTCGGCGCGATGTTCGGGTGGGACCCCTCAAAGTCCCAGAAGCGGGAGTTGGCAGTGTTCCAACCCCCTCTCCGGTCGATGCTGACCGTTAGTGCGTGGACGTGGAGTGGGCGTTCCGGGTCGTAGTTCTCCTCCTCCGGGTTGTGTCGTTCGACTACGGCCAGGGTCCGCCAATGGTT
The DNA here is from genome assembly GCA_019616325.1 of Ceratobasidium sp. 394. Lineage (NCBI taxonomy): Eukaryota > Fungi > Basidiomycota > Agaricomycetes > Cantharellales > Ceratobasidiaceae > Ceratobasidium > Ceratobasidium sp. 394. The sequence continues at coordinate 14,082 of WSTG01000383.1, forward strand.
TGGGCGGTTCCTGCAAAAATGTTCGAGGCAGCTTACCAAGCCGCTTGGGTCCTCCTCCCTTAGGGTGCTCCATGTCAGGAGCACCGCTCAGCCCTGTACTCAGAAGCAGGAGGGCGCTTCCGGAGCTCGTTCGTCGGGTGTCGGCGAGGCGGACCCTCGAGCCGTTGGCGTACGCCGCCCAGAACTTGGTTCTGGGTGTGGGGTTGCTTCCCAGTGCATGGGCGATGGCGAGGCCGACCTCTGCGGCGCGGACTCGCCTCCCCTTGTCCGTGGCTCCACACTTGGCCCAGCACCGGTGGAGCTCGAGGTCGTCTGGGAGTGTTGCATTTTGGGTGGAGGGGAAGGGGTGCATGCAAGTGGTGTGAAGTGAGTGAGTTGTTGGTCCTTCTTGAATAAGTCCTTTCCCTGGTTTGCTCTTACCAGTCACGTGATGTTATTACTGATCATGTGATGACGCATCTCCGAGGGGTGCCCTCCCTTCGCTCGTCGTGTCGCCCCGATCCTCGCTCTGCTCGGGGGCTCCACTCCTCAACTCCGGTCGGTGCCCCCTCTCCGACCCCTCTGGTATTACGAGATAGCGAGAGTCATGTGACTTCAGGGGGTCATGTGACTACTCTTGTTCTAATCACCTGACTTGCGAGAGGCACATGATGTTATTGTGTTTGTACTCGTGTGCCGTCTTTGTTTTCTCTGGATATTTATACTCGGTCCGGGGGCTTCCTTCTCACTTACCTTAACCCTCTCTGCCATGCGAGTCATTACTCTTAACTACGATCCCCTTGACTGCACCTGCTGGGCTTTGCATGGTGACGAGTATTGCGCTTACTGTCGCGCTGTTTGTGATGCTGCCCTCGATGACTACGAGGGTAAGGTCGGCGAGTGGGCCGTATTCTCTTTTACCAGTGAGTTGGTTCCGTTTCCTAATTTGTTTGTTTGCTGACTTCCCGGTTTAGAGCTCGATAGTGTGGCGATGGAGCTGGAGGAGGCTGCGCATCAGGCGGCTCTTGCTGAGTTCTTTGAGGAGGGTCGTCCCCCTACACCTCCTCCCGATGCTCCCGTGTACGGGCTGCGGAATTTCCTGGGGGACCTCGGGGATGAGGCCCCATGGTTGTGGAAGCGTGGGGATAAGGGGGTTGTAAGGGCTAAGGGTAAGGGCTTTTGCCCTAAGCCCTACGATCGGGTTCCTAAGGCGCAGAGTTCCTTAGGTTTCTCTAAATGTAATAAGAAGTAGAAATCAAAGCATTCTTATTTGCATTCATCTTAAATTGACTTTGAGGGCGCATATACAATTCTTGGGCTTTAATTTGGTCCCTGTTCCGTTGCTTCTAGGGGAGGCATGTCCAAGAATTCCGTAAGGGCCTGCTCGATGCGGTTCTTGAGGTCTTCCTCCTTGTCCCATTCTTCCTAATTTACGGTGTTGGTGTTGCGCTCTGCTTTGTTTGTCGGGGGTTGTCCCTCCAGGGATAGGGACGACATGCTCCGCTCGATGGACCCGTCGTCCAACTTACCTTTGTGGAGGTCGAGCCAGGATTGGAAGTCTTGTAAGGTGGACCCCTTGTTGGCCACCATCTTGTACATCTCCTCATCCATTACTGTCTCTAGCCGACCCCAGTAACAACTGGGTGGCATCGAGCAGAATTTTAGGGTCTCCTCATAGACCCTATTCCAAACCTCCTCTTCAGCCTCCCAATCCAGCACCCTCCTCGCTGGCTGCCTAGGGAGGCCTTGCTCCTTCCTCTGCTTCTTGACCGCCTTTACGACGGCATCCACGTTCAAACCTACCAGGTCGTCCATTACGTACATTGGGGTACGTCTTAGGGCGGCTTGGGTCTTTGGTGCCCCAGAGTGGCACCATTTGAGCAGACCCTTCTTTGGGTCTAGGTATACCTTGTCGGCCACCCAGTGTTCCTGGGCGCGCTCCTTCCTGGTGATCCACCCGAGTTTTACCCCAGGCATTAGTCTACTGGCGTACCTGTGGGCCTGTTCTATGTTGTCGTATATTGTGGGTTCCTCTTGTAGGAGGCAGGAGAGGGTGGTCGGTGGGCCCTGGAGGATCGGCGCGCCCTGCATGGCGGCCCTTGATATCATTGTTGGGATGTGGTAGCAGTTTGCGGGCATTGTTTGTATGTGTAGATGTGCGTGTTGCGATAGGATTTGGTAGCTGGTCGACTTGGCTTTTGTAGGCTGTTCCAAGGTCCTTTTATACCCGTCTGCCACGCCGTTTGGCTTTCTTTGTCTTGCTGGTTGAGTCATGTCTGGGTGACTCCTCCTGGTCTGGCATTGGTGCGTCGGGCTCCCGGCTGTGCAAGTCCTCCAGCAAGTCATTCATAGCGGCAAATTTCTTGGCCCGCTCCTCCGTGTCCTCAATTGGGCTGTAACCCTCCCATCTTATTTGATAGAACAGTTTTCCCTTCTTCCATTTCCAGGAGACGATATGACTAATCTGCCATTCCTCCTCTCCTTCTCTTGTCTTGATTGGCGGTGGCCAAATTTGTTGTCTGTGAAAAGTCTCGTCTTCCTTGTGCTTTGTCAGCAGGCTGATGTGGAAGACATTGTGTACTCGCATTGTGTCGGGCAATTTGAGTCAGTAGGCGTGGGAGGATATTTTCTCTATAATGTCAAAGGGTCCTCCCTTTTTATCATCCAGTTTCTTGGATGGTCATTGTGTAGTAATGTTGGTTAGTAGGAGCCATACTTGGTCTCCTACTTCGAACTCCTTTCCAGGTGACTCCTTTGTCCTATGGAGGTTCATGGCCGCTGAGACTTCGTCCCAGACCTTCCTCATTTTCCTTGTTGTAGCCTCCGCGGCTGGTACAGATTTGTCCTTTGTCTCCTCTTCCTGAGGGGCTTACCATTGAGGGTTTTCTCCATACACTGCCTTGAAGGCGGATATACCCATCGTGGAATTCTTGTGCTGGTTATGGCAAAATTCGGCTATGGGTAGCCATTTAGACCAGTCATTCTGTTGGTAGTTACAGAACGTTCTCAGGAAACCTTCCACCCACTGGTTTGTCCGTTTGGCTAGCCCGTCAGTTTGGGGGCAGTAGGCGGTAGAGAACTGGGGCTGAATTTGTTACTTTCAGTACAGCGCCTTTAGGAACTGGCTATTGAATGTCGGACCCCGGTCGGACACTGTCCTAGCGGGTGTCCCGTGTAGTTTCCATATTTCCCTGATGAATATTTCTGCCAGTTCTTCGGTGTTGGTGGATTCCAGGCAAGGGATGAAATGCGCTTGCTTGGAGTATCGGTCCACCACCGTCAGGATACTGTCGTAGCCGTTTGATACTGGTAGTTTGACAATGAAATCGTAAGCAATGTCTCTCCACGGCTTCGTGGGGTTTGGCAGTGGTTTGGTTTCGCTTGGTTCTTTGTGGCCCTTGGCTCTTCCGCAAACACTGCAGGATCCTACATATCCCTTTACTTGTGTAATCATTCCGGGCCAGTAGTAGCCTTCGGATAGGAGTTCTGCAGTCCTTTGTTCTCCTTGGTGTCCCACGATGGGGTGATCGTGGTATAGTTTCAATAGTCGTTCGCGGATGTCCTTGTCCTCAGGGACATAGACTCGTCCGTCGTAGCGGAGGATCCCTTGCTCAATCTGGTATCTATCGAACTGTTTCCTTACGGATGGTGGTAGGGATTCCTTCCCTTCTGTACTAGAAATGAGGGTTGTTAGGGATTCATCTTCTCCTTGGGCTTCTTGGATCTCGTCTAAGAGATTATCTGTGACCTCTGCTCTGAACCCTATGAACTTCTCTTCTGAGATCATAACTCGTGGGGGTATCTCATCATTGTGGTCGTGCCTCCTGGAAAGTGCGTCTGGTTTGTCTGACATCTTACCTGGTCTGTACTCAATAGTGAAGTTAAATGAGGCCAGGATCGTATGCCATCTTGCGTGCCTCCTGTTCCAGACTTGGGCCCTGTTGCAGAACTGAAGGTTCCGGTGGTCGGTGTATACCGTTACTGGAATTTCAGTTCCCTCCAGGAACAACCTCCAATGCTCGAGTCCCCTTATGATGGCTAGTCGCTCCTTGTCGTGCGTGTCGTAATTTAGTTGTGGGGGGGTAAAACTTTCCGAGAGGAAGGCTATGGGGTGTAGCCTTCCATCCTCCTCCTTCTGGTTGAGAACTGCCCCCAGGGCTACCCCGGACGCGTCTGTTTCCATGTAATAGGGCTTCTTTGGGTCTGGGTGGATTAACACAGGTTCTTTGCATATTTCCCTTTTGATCGCTGCAAAGGCATTTGCTTCCTCCAGTCCCCATGTCCAGGGTGCCTCTTTCCTGGTTAGGTTTGTTAGCGGCTTAGCGATCTTACTGAAGTCTTTCACAAATCTTCGGTAGAAGTTGGCGAAACCTAGGAAGGCTTGCATCTGTTTTACCGTAGAAGGTTCCTTCCATTCCTCTACTGCTTTTACCTTTTCTTTTTCCATGGATATCCCTTCTGGAGTGATAACAATCCCGATAAAGCTTGTGTGGGTGGTGTAGAACTTGCATTTGTGGGGCTTCAGGAACAGATGGTGCTTTCGAAGTCGGCTGAGGACTTCTTTAATGTGTCCAGTATGTTCCTCTTCCGTGTCGGAGTAGATCAGGATATCATCCATATATACTACTACATAGACATCGATAATGTCGTGGAATATTTCATTCATGAAGCGCTGGAAGGTTGCAGGCCCGTTCTTTACCCCGAAGGGCATTACTAGGTACTCAAACAGTCCTTCCTTGGTTCTGAAAGCCGTCTTCCACTTGTCCCCTTCCTTGATACGGATGTTGTTGAAGCCCCAGCGGATGTCCATTTTGGTAAATATTTTAGCATCCTTAAGCTTTTCGACTAAATCGGCTTGTATTGGCATTGGGAACTGGTCCAGTTTGGTAATCGTGTTTAATTTTCGGTAATCCACTACCAGCCTCAACCCCCCATCTGCTTTGTTTACATAGAAGCATGGGGAGGCGACGGGTGATGTGCTCGGTCTGATCTTCCCATCTTTTAGTTCTTTGTCTAAGTATTCCTTGAGAGCGCGGGATTCTACTGGGGACATCGGATATGTCTTTGCCGGTCTAGGGAGCTCGGCTCCTTCAGTGAAATTGATTGCGCAATCATATACCTGATGTTCTGGCATCTCACTGAAGCCCTCCTCTTGAAAGAGGTCCTTGTACTCTGAGAATTCCTCTGGGATATCTGGTTCTGCTGTTGTTTCCGTTGCTGTTTTTCCCGTAACCTTGTCTTGATATGTGATGGAAAGGTCCTTCCATCCGATGATAGGGTCCGCTTCTTCGAGCCAATCCTTTCCTAGTATGATTTCGACCCCACCTAGGGG